>JAQIWQ010000851.1:0-13360 GCA_034695825.1 Folsomia inoculata
AAGGTCTATGGACCGGTAGAGTTATTACAGAAGAAGGTTCGGGAGGATATGCAATGATAATAAAAATGTTAGCTGCACGAAATTGGTTAAAGAGTGGTGGTATAGGATAAACATAACGTGGATTTATGTGAATAGGTGTATCGAAAATGGCCAAAGTGTAGAGAAATTTGAAATAATTTAGGGCTTCAGCGGATGCGGATTCAGGAAGGAATCTATGCGCAAACAATCTTGGCATTACACTAGCCAAATGGGGTAAAGTTTGGATGTGCTTGTTAACTTCAACTGAAGTATAAATGGAAGCCATGGTAAAGTTAGGCCAATCCGACAATTTCGTCCTTGAAATGTGCGACAAAGATGCAGTTGGATGGATATTTCGTTGTCGTGGACAAGGGGTCGGGATGGAGTTCAAGGTTGGTTGGGGAACTGTATACCTATGGTAGGACTGGGTATGAATGTTGTGGAGTGAATGTTGAAGCAGTTTATGTTGACATTTTGCAGTTCAGAAGAAGTATCCGGATGTCGCTGCCCTTGCTTTAGGTGTTCCGAAGTCATGGGCGGTAATGGAATGAAGGATGGTTCGATTGTGAAAAGTTGTAGTGATGTTAAGAAAGTTAGTTTAATGAATAAAGAGATCAATAAAAATGCCAGTAAATCTTGTAGAAAGAAAATCTATTCGATTCTTTCTATTCACGAAACGTAATCTAACAGAATATTAGTAGTGATCCAAAAATATTTTTGACGGCTCGTATTCGTATAGGCGTCAAAGAAGCAAGATAATGAGTCAGCTCAAGTGGGTGTAACTCCAACCATTCGGAAAGTGCGAAATATTCATTTCGCCAACCGGAGATAACAATTGCTTTATTGTCATGCATTATTTGTGGTGTCAGAAGTTTTTAACCGTGTGAATCATCTTTACTAATTTGACAATAAATGCAAGAAGACTTTATCTAGACTAATTTCGCAGTCAAGAAAAGAAAGGATGGATAAAACGGATGTTAGAAAACTAAGGTTGAATTACGATAGGTGTTCAGACGATTTCTTTGATGCGCTCAAAATGTCCCTTTTGACCGGGTTGGTACATAAAAAAAACCTGGTAGAAAAACGAAACAAAAAAGTTAACAATTGGAAAACCATTAAAACCATTTCGTCATTTACCATCCCAAACTTTGCGTTAACCTTATATCTCTGAATCAAACAAAATTATAGAGTTATAAAATGAAATTTTTTTTAAACCCTTCTTACTAATATTTTGAGCTCAAATCTGACTCTTCTGCCTTTCTTTATTGCGTCCACAGGTATTGATGGATCAAAGCTGCAGGTTGTAATCATAGGGGTGAAAATCTTTACGTTTTCTAAGTCGTTGTCTTTGAGATTTGGGAAAAAATAGGCGTTCAAATTTGCAGGATGGCAGGAGGTATATGTCGTCACCTTTGTCAACATAAACTGCTTGAAAATAGCTGTGCCACAACGAGTCTGCCCTTACAGTACAACTTATTCTGGAGTGATGAACCGCCTTGGTGATATATCCTGAATATATTTACCAAAATCGAATTAAGCAAGGGTGTCACAAAAATGTTATGAACGATACACAGATATTGAATGGTTTATTATGGTTAGGTAAAAAAAATTTGGTAATATTTAATCAATGTATGTTTAATTACCAACAGTATTCCTGCTAGTTTTTTTGTAGTGCTTCGGTAATACAAGACTGCTCTGTCGGTTAGTGAGCGCCGTGTGGTAATAAAATCTCAAGGCACGTGATCTTCTACATAAAGTATTGAAAAGAGACCACTTTAGGACTTCCAGATAAGTCTCCCAATCAAATTCGTTTAGAACCCGTTGGACAGCAATTTTGTTCATTGTAAGAAGCACGTTGGTTATTGACGCGTTCGTTGTAAGAAACGTAAAATGCAGGGTAGCGGGATAAGATTTTCAAGCCGCTTTTACGATCGACGCTTGATTTGTAAACCGCGCGTTAATATATAATTTTAAAACTTTTGCTGATAATTTGTATATCATATATTTAAAAAAACTAATTCAGGATATTATAACTGTAAAATCGATATGCTCGTAAAAATGAATCACGTAAGGTGGGAATGTTGTGTAACTGTGAAGCATACTATACACTTCACCTGCAACAAATTCCGTAGTTTCGAAAACCCCAACCCAAAGTAGGGCCCCGGCGGTTTCCGACATTTGTGCTATTACCAGGTATGGATCATGCCACACAAGTGCAACTTCACCTTGTGCTGCTTGTTTTCCGCAAAACATGGCTACATGTTAATTCAAACTTGCATGGCAATTAATTTCAAAGAATTACCAGTTTCTTGCAAATCCTTTCATTGGAATGGTCACCACAATCATTCCACGTTGCGGTTTACGTATGCGGGACCAATAGGCAAATCCCCAGAATTGATTTTCACCCCAAAATAATTCCTGCATTTTTGAAAATTGGTAGAATGATCATGACAAATCATTATAAATTATACGTCTAACTTACTGTGCTGATACACTATTATATGGGTCACTCAAAAAACCCAGTACAGATGGGTCAGACGCCATGTCATAAATCCGAATTTTCACAGCTCCGGTTACTCCTAAATGCACGTGTTCTAACTAAAAACTCACCCAATTAGTATAATCACAGCGTACAAATTTGAAACCGTTCTAGTTTATAATTCGATGCGAAATACTCAGTAAAAGTTGCACCGTGGGTTTTTCTATTTCCCACTTTCCCGAGAATTTCGCACCAATTTAAAAACACATGTCGACATAGATTTCTTGAACAATGCTGTGCCAAACTGAGTCTGCACTCCATCAGGTATCAGATCATCATCAGCATAACCATCACCATCTATCTGGAGAAAGTATCTTCTTTAAGATCAGGCATTAAGAACATGATTTTTAAAAAATTGAAATAAAACCCATTAATGAATGTTTATATTAATTTAATTGTAGTTAAAAGAAACTAATGAAAGACGATGCCTCTATAGATTAGTTGAAATGATACAAAAATAATGCTCCTCTCAAACCAAAATTTGATGATTGGACCACCTTCCTCTTAAGTTCCTCGGTTTTGTAGAAAATTTGAGCGTGACCCCTTTAGTGTAGCGACTTTTGCATCAAACAAATCATTATGCCTCTCAAGCCAAGACGTTAATCTCCAAAATTGTTCTCTCACTGTGTGGTTGTGTTGTCCCGCCAAGGAAAAATCGGCGATGACTCGTATGTATCCTGGCTCTTGTACAAAATTATCCCAATATGCCTTCACTCCACGGTGTAAATCTCTCAAAAGTATAGGCCTGAAGTCCTTTTTGCAGTAGCTGGATCAATAGTGGGGGTTGGTGGCAAAATTAGGCACGTCAGAACTAGTCCTTTTTACCCGCATAAGAAAAATTTAAAACAAAATCCAAAACTTAGCACCTTCACAATTCACTCCTTTTCTCTACCACCTTACTTTGTATCACAAAATAAAACAAAAGAAAGTAATTGTGATGAAAAATGTAAAGAAAAATTTAAAGGAAAATGTCCCCTCTGACTGTCTAGCAGAAAAATCCCCAAAAGAAAATCCGACTGGTATTGTCGCCAAAACTTGAAAGAATGACCTCCTTCTTTCTCCTCTCTCTTATCTTATGCCTTGCTCTCTTATGATACCGTTAACCTTCACGTTTCTCCTTCCTTCTTTGGAGGGGATGAAGCCCTTGAAGCTGATTGAGGGGATGAGAATATTGACAGAGAATATGGATGATATTTGGATGACAAATGATGGATGGAAAATGGTGGCTCGACACTGGTGGTTTGGTAGTGGGTTTATGGAAGAGTTTATTCCTCCTTGACAGTTACAACTCTACTAAACTCATCCACCTTCTTCCCAAGCTATATACTGATATTATAACCTAGGTTATGCCTAGAAATAAAGCTAGACCACGTCTTCTCTAAAGATGAGAAGATACTTTCTCCAGATAGATGGTGATGGTGATGATGATGATGATCTGATACCTGATAACTCACAACACGATTCTGAAGTCTTGGTTATAAATCCTGAATATATTTATAAAAATCAATACAAAAATTTAAAATTACGGGTATCAAATATCGAGAATGAGTTCATATGTGTGGAGAACGCGGCTCCGAGATCATCGAATATAATCTTCAGGCGAAACATTATTTTTTGTGAATCAAACTGAATAATTCTGGAATTGGGACCCTTAACATTTACCAATTATAAGATATATCATGGCATCCATCAGTTAATCACCTTAGCTGGTTTTATTGTTTTGATTCTGCAGTAATAATATGTTAAAACTTCATAAAAATGAAAATTATTTACTAATTTATTTATGTATGAATTACATAAATTATGGTTCAAGTGTAACTAGCCACTAGCCTATATGTAGATTTGATAGAAACACTTTTACTTAATTCACTATAATTAACTGTCTACGAATTTGGAAATTAGTTTGACAATACCTACGCCCTGTTAACTCTGAGTTTGACTGCATACATATTACACTTTCTAATATTCCACTACTAGTTGTATTACGCTTAATATTTAACCTACCAATAGTATTTAGTTGTACTAAATGATTGTAATAAATTCTTAAATGAACCTAAATGAATCAGAATTGTGTTTTTTATGACTATTATGCAAATATATCATGATTTCTAACAAAACCAAGGGTCAAGGTAACATTGAATTCCGAATCTTAGGATGAGCAGGTCAGCAGAATCAGAATCAATGTCGAAAAAACTCGGACGCGGTACCGTTTTCCAAAATTATTACGTTTTTAACTATCTTATTCGTGTTTTCAACTACATCAAGGATAGAAGGCTCATCTACCTATGTAGCAGCTAATTAGACAAAATGTACAGGATTTGTGCAGAATCGAATATTTTTTCTATTTTAGTGACAATGTGTACCTGCCATATCGTTCCTTCTTCAATTTTTCATCAACTGATTCATTCAAATACTCCTTGCGTGGAACTGAACTTGAAAATTTTACTCTTTCATGCCTTCCCTTGTTGGCAGAAAATAATACAGGGGCATCCATCTATCTCCACCAAGATTCATGTCACTTAACTGTGTGCAAATAATGATCTCCCATCTCTGAAAAATGTCTCATTCTGTATCATAACCTTCCCATTCAACTTGAATCGCTTAATAGTCCCACCCCTCGCAAGCACATTTATGCTTAAGAAACCAGCGGCAGAGGCAGTCATCACTGGTCAAACGCATTAACATATTCACTTTAGGATTCTCTTCCCTTCTTCTTCTCCTGAAGGCACGATTTATTGCGATCCCTATCTTTCAATCCAATTTTGCATATTATGCGTTAAAATGCGCAGTATTGAATTTATTCTCGGCACCACCTCGAAAAGTAGTCACATTGCACTCAAACTTGGTACCGTTCTTGTGGGGACGTTAAATTCATTCATTTACTTGAGTGCCCTTTTCAACCATTATACAGTTGTGCATTAAAAGAATCGCTTTGGGTTACCTTGTCATATCTGTAATACAGATGACCTGTACTACCATACATAAGCTTCATTTGGGGGTTCCTGAAATGGAATACTTGAGTATTAAAACAAGTCTGAAGATGAGGATATTTTCAATTTTCCTCAAATGAAACAAAAATTGAATCGTCGCTGGTCTAGTTTCACCAATCATCGTGAATGGTGAAGATGAATTTTAAAAGCACTACACCAAATGAACTTGATGAAACTAATTTTTTATGTATTTCTGAATTGGAGATGGTCCTGACACATTTGCAAGTTTTTAGAAAATAATTACATTAAATAATTACAGAGTATTGTATAAAGAAAATTAATTGAAATAATTTGCATAAACGTTTTCCAAGCATTGTAATTTATTTTGTCAAATTTAATAAAGAACAGAGTCCTTAATTTAAACTGGCATTTGCTGTAAAGTATTTTGATATATATTATTACAATATGGACCTATTACCTAGCTACATGAGGCATGTTTAGAAGGTTGTAAAATATAGTAGATAGCAATGTTGTGTATGCAAATTATTTAGAATTTTGATTGTAGCCTGATGAAGGAGTAGTAACTCCGAAAGCTTGCGAATAAAAAGTTACGAATTTAAAAATATCCTCAAAAACCGAGAAAATGTCTAATATACATAATCGAGGATGGAAGAAATTACATAGAAAGCTATTTTGATATACCCTTCTTTACACTATTGATAAAGAAAAAAATATACCTTACCTCAAACGAAGGAGAAGACATTTATTTTCAGGTGCCGAATATTGCAAATAAAATTTTGCTTGGATGAAGGGGACTCGTATATATATGATTCTAATGTAATCAAGCACAAAGACTTTTATAAAATCAGTTACTTTAAGTGAGTGAAGGGAGGGCACTATCCGTCATCACGTTTCGACATCCGGAGCAGAATCCCATGCTCCATTATGGCATTGATAAATCACACGAGAAAAACATTTTCAAAATTACACCATTTATTTTCATTTTAATTACAATATGTCTACTACAAACTGTAAACTACATACAAGAGGGCAAATTGCACCGCAGGTCACCAATCAATTCAAGTCCATATCATAGTACATTATTCAGTTAACATATGACAAAAAACTGCATCTGTCCATACCACAAACAGTTCCTTGCACTGCTTATTATCCGTAGCATTCTTGAACTAAAATTTCATCATGCATGAAATTATCCATCATTTTTGAGATCCTCATCATTAATAATATTATTAGATTTGATATCGTTTATATATACGTACTACAAATTTGTTTTAAATATTATACAATCTTTTTCTTCTTTTTGCATATTCAGCTAGAGCCTTTTTGCATCTGACTTTGAATGTGTCTTCTCTCCAAACTTGCCTAAATTCTATATTTGTTGAATTAGTGACACAGTCCAATAGTTTTAAGTAATTTGTGAATAATTGAGGTACAGTAGACTTTTTCATCACAAATATAATACACTTAATTACATTACATTATATTATAACCCAATCGTTGTTATAACAAACCTGCACATTAAGTTTGTATGATTACCTCAGAAGTCGAATCGCTTTAGCAGCAACTTTACAAATTTGACAATTACATAAGTATTATCAAATACTCGTACATTAAATTATGTCCTCGTAATAACAACAAACTCATAATCGATATCACTCATACAGGAAGACGGTGGGTCCAGAAAAGGTGTCATTCACCGTGATAACAATTCTAATATGGTGGCATAGCACAGTTGCAATGCCACCTTAATATTAAAATTTTTGGCAAGTGGAACGCGACTATTGTAGAACATTTTACGATACCGAATTTAGTCTTCAATCAGCGTAAATTAATTCATAATTTGTTTGTGCATCAATTAAATGTCACATTAAAATTGTTATTAGAAATCTTCCCTTTTTAATGAGAAAATTGAAGAATAAACATCAACTATAACGATAACTCCGGTTCATTGAAGCTCGCAAATGTCAAATTGATTATGGCCATATGCTTTAGGTACTGAGAGAAGGGGGATTTAAAAATATTGTGCCATTGTATTAATGTCATTCTTATTAATCCAATGACAAATTTTTTAAACGATACCTCCCAAATACACGTAACTAATGTGTTTGGAATGTATATCGTTCTAAAGATTTGTTATAAGGTTAATTATCATTGCCCATCAATTAATCAAATATTTAAAACATTAGAATTACGGGTGACTCCTCACTCTCTTCATACTCTTCATCATAATAATGATCATAATCAATGCAAATACAAGTCCTACACAAACGCTGAAGCAGCAATTCCAACGACACACTGGAGCTCTGTTCTCCTTGGCTAGGATAGGCCCATTTCGAACCATCATCTGAAAACAAATCATTTAAAAAGTCAGGTCAGAAACCATTATGAAATTAATTGCCAATTAAATAAATTATTTATCTCACGCACTTGTGCAACAGCTAAAGAAATAAACAGCGATTTCTCCACCGGGTTAATTTCAGCTTGAAATGTCACAAAACATTCGAAGGGTTGAACATTATCCTCAGCAGATGGCGTTGGAATATGTATCCTTGCAAGTGTGGTGGTCGAATCAAGCTTTGAAATCTGTAAAATTCATAGCCAATTAAGCATTTTATAACCATTCCAATAAAGCATTCTAATAAAGCATTCCAATTAATTAAAATCCATGTAATTGAAATGAAATTAGTCAAATACCAGGAAATCATTTCCCGTTTCCTGTGCAGTGTAAGTTCCATCATCACTTGTAATTAGCAAAGTGTTTGTGAGGGGATTCAATGTCAAAATTCCTAACGGTTTATCTCCATGATTTACGGAAAATTGCTGTCCATTTGGCAGAAACTGGAAAACATAATTTGAAATTTCTTTGTAGACTTACGAAAGTGAAAATTTCCATCGGAATTCGGATTACCGCTTGATAAGGTTTAATCTTAATCAGTGGTTTCCGATCAAGGTCTTTAATTTTCAAAACCATGTTGTAGTATACTTTGCCGTAAAATAAGACGCATTGTGGCATCTGTACTAGAAAATTGTAAGGACCTAATGGATCAACGTATTATTTAGAACTTTATATAGATTGAAAAATTACCCTAGAAACTAATGTAAATAATGTCCAACCTACCATAATCCTTTGCATTTGGTTGTTTTATAATTCTTACTTCATGGTCAACATTTGTAAACGCTTCTTCCAAAGTATATGACTCACTAACCTCATACACGTTATCCTCTTCCAAATCTTCATCATTATGATTTGGTGGTGTCTCCATTACTTTGCAGATTGATTATTCTGGATATATGTTTAAGTAGAAGTCTCACGTTGGCCGATATTTGTTGAATGCAAGGGGAAAGCAGGACAGGTGACATCAACAGGTGTTGAGGGATGCGTGACTAGTTTATGACTGAAGGAGATGAGAAACGAATTGTAGGGTTTTACCCTAGATTTCGGTGCAGTATGCTTCTGCAGATGCAGATTATTGATGGGACCTTGGGGACTATTTTTTTAGATTTGATGCATGTACGTGCAAATATTCAGCATAAATATGTGATCCCATGTTAATTATTCCATACAAAGACCAACACATTAAATAGAAGATATGCAATGATAATGCAATTCCAGGCCGATTTCATGTATGTATTTTTAGTATTAATATGGATAAAAAAACCGGCGTTACTAATTCCACCCCATTCCACCACCACCCCATTCCACCCCCACCACATTCCACCCCAACCCCACCCCATTCCTGACAGAATATAAATTAACACATTAATTAAGGAAATTAATTGGTGCAGACTAAATTTTCAACCTGTCCTACCAATCCAAACTAACCTATTGAAACTAACCTTCCGAAAATCCAACTCAGCGTATATTCTACATGTTTAACCGTGAAAATATAAGAGAAAAGAACGACAATTCAATTTAAAAAGCAGACAGAATTATTTATACAAAAATTAACGTATCTTTACTGCCTTATTGAAAAGCACTTTCTGGCGTATTGTCGTATGGGATGACATTCGACATAAAAATGGACATACCACAAAGAAATAAGTTAACTCAAGTGGTGAGATTTAGAAATTATTACCGTGTACCCAGCTCTTGAAACTCAATCTCCAAAAAACCACGTTGTGTACATAAAACATAAATAAAAACTCTGTTTAAAAGAGTCCAGCAAATCCGAATTTTAACTCAAACATGATCTTGTCTTGCACTTGAAAACACTTTTTCCCGTGTTTTAAATGTAAAACACCTCTCACTTTTTTAAGAGCCGGTTCTGGTCTGAGTGTTTTGTTTTGGACACTTGATAATCTCATCATTTTCTATTTACACAATCGAAATTGAAATAAATATCACGCAAGTGAGAAATGTCTACTGCATAAGTAAAGTATTCTATTGAATATTAATATAATATATATGAAATGTGCCATATATGAAAAATGAGATGAAAACAATAGAATTTATCTCGCCATAATTTGTATCAATTCACAGGTTTCCATCAGTTAATAGAAACCTAAATAACGCTTGGATTTAATACAATCCTATAAATGCTTTAGTTTCACTTAAACATTTGAAAGTTTTACAACAAGCATTGCATCGGAAGGATATTTTGGGGAAATGGCTAGATGGTACGTAATTTTTTAAACTTTAAGCAAATTATGGGTCAGGTATAAAATTGAAGCATGTCTGTAATGTGATAATGGAAACGGTTTTCGGCAAACCCCAAAGTGTCTGCCAAAATAGATGACATAAAAGGCCTTAAAAGGCTTAGTTTTAAATCCGTACATTGGTAAGGTAAATTTACCTACTGCAAATAATACATTTGACTAGGATACATGCATTATATCTTCAAAACTTTAGCTATTTGGCTGCCTTGCAAGAAATGTAGGTTGAAATGTTTGAGTTTATTGAAAAACTCTCTTCTACTTGATGAATAATCCAAGGATTTGTGCCATGTATCAGGACGATAGGACAAACCAAAAGTGAGTGGGCAGTGTGGATTGTATTTTCTCATGATCCAATCCAACACTTTTTCTTCTTTACTTTCTCATCTTTTTCACGCTTTCATTCAACGGTTTGACAAGGAAAGTTATGGATACAAAATATACACGATGTATTGTGGAATTATACAGAGTTTGGAGAATTGGATAAAATCCAGTGTTTACTACACAAGCAAGAAATTTACTTTAGTTCGGACCCAAATTGAAAACTTCCGTTATGAAAATGACCATATTTGTACAGACGTGTGCAAATGTAATACGCAGGATAATTCATCATAGAGATACCCGGAAATGAACATAAAAGATGTTCCAGGTAGTGCAGTATCTTTTATTTCCAAGTAGGAACACGATAGATTTTAAATTGATTTATAAACTTTTCAAGGTTGAAAAAAAACAAGCAAAAATGAAATTTTTAAGAAGCATAAATTGCTTACTCAAGCAAGTGGATGTACAGCCGATTCGTGCTTGTTTCACTGATTTTGAATTATGGATTCCATTAATGCACATACGGGTGCATTTCATACATGGCAAATAAAGGTACTGTAAAAAGTTTTAATCCAAATGTCTCGAAGCTTATATGATATTGAAATAATTAATGCTCATAAAGCAAGCCGCCTCATTTTCCCCGTATGTATTCTATTGTTCCTAGCCGAATTATGGAGGTGAAAGTGAAGTGAAAGTACTTTTTATTATATTTTTATAAACTCGGCGGAGAAAGTCGTGCCATTTCGACTACATATTAAGCTCGGCATGTGTCATGTGTTGAGCTGAATATATATTGTCGGGAAATATATGAACATGTGTATACAATAAATCATTCGATAAGTTGATCCAGCTTTAAAGATTCAGTTCTTGGGTCGAGTTGAGAACTGATAACCCAAGCGTGAATGAATATTGTCTCATAAAGATACAGGAACTTGGAATGTATCTACTTTTGTATTACATCAAGAGAATAGTAAACCGTTCCACACAGTTGTTTTAGTGCTCCAAGTGTTGATTAATAGTTTGGTGGGTATCATAATCAGAATGTTTTGTGACAAACTGTTAATTAGATTGAGCATGGTAACATGACAATATCAATATTTGCAACCAAAACGGCTTTCTTGTTGTTGTAATACCAAGTTGGAATATGGGGGAGGCAGGACGCCCCGATGGTGGTTAAAACGATGTAAGTGAGTTGAATATCTGCTGGCATATGTTGTGTGACCCTCCCCTGTGTCTTCATAGCATCTGTTATCTAATTAGGCTTATAAGCTTTAGAAGCTCATCCGTGTAGCTCCATGGAGGGCACGGAATTGTGCACCCAAAGGTATCAGTGACCTCGAAATACGGTATTGTGCCCCCAATATCGCCAGTGACCTCCAAGCACGGTACTGTGACCCCAATGACGCCTGTGACCTCCAAATACGTTACTTGAACCCCAGTAAATTTCGAACAATTTTACCCACCGGACGAATAATACAGTTGAAGATGGCAGTACTGGGGACGTGGCTTGCGAATCGTATCACAAATACATGGCTGATATCGACATCCTCAAATCAATGGGAGAGTCTTATATAATCATAAGCAAAAGCATTATTATAAAAATTAATTAACTTTATATTATTAGGTTGATTTATATCGCTTCTCCATTTCATGGTCTAGAATTATTCCGAATGGTGGAATAAATGAGCCCCTTAACACAGCTGGGATTGGTTGCTATCGTCAATTCATCAATGCCCTGCTGGGTAATGGCATAAGTCCGTTTGTGTCAATGTTTCATTGGTATGTTGTAATGGATAGTGCAAAAGAATGCCTTAAGAGTTCAAAACTCAACAATGACTTCAAATTTGTCCAGCTAATTTGCATAATTTCCAATCTAAAGGGATTTACCACAAGGATTGGAAGACATTGGTGGTTGGCCTAATGACGCCATTGCTGTAAACTTTGCGAGATATGCTCGAATCCTTTCACAATTTGGGAACCTGGTTAAAAATTGGATATCATTTAATGGTACAGCAGTAAAAGTACATGAAACACTCCCAAATGCTAATTCTTGTATGATTTTAATGTTCTTTCATACAGAACCATGGGTGGCTTGTCTACTCGGTTACGGAAACGGGGATAATGCACCTGGCAAGTAGTTGCCCATTATATTTTCTAAATTTCCTAGCAAAAATTGGTATATTTATATTCAGGAATCACAGGCCCTACCGAAGAACCTTACAAATGCGCTACACTGTCATCAAAACTCATGCACTTGCATGCCGAATTTACGAAGAGGAATTCAAAGCCCGACAACAAGGTCAAGTTGGAATAACGCTTAACTCTGATTGGTTTGAACCTCTTCAAAATGACACTATCCACAATGATACGTCAAATAGAGGGATCGAATTCAATGTATGCAACAGGTTTTATGTACAATTACCAAAAATACCTTTTCGCACCGCCTAGCATATATTTTCTCTTAGTTTGGCTGGTTCGCTCACCCCCTCTACTTTGGAGAATAGCCACCCTTGTGGATGCAAAGGTATAGCCAAAGGAAGATCAAAATCAATCTAGGCTGCCGTCATTTGACGCAGAATCGACTCGAACAATTAACGGTGACATTTTTAATCTTTTAACTGCACAAACAATGTATGTTTCCCAATTTAATATTTTACACAAAAACCCAGGAACGTTGGACTTTATCGGTCTGAATCATTATACAACTCCGCTTGTCTTTCCTGTAAATAGTGATGGGAATCGAAGTCCAAGTGGCGACAGCAATGTCAAAGGAAGTTATGACCCAGAAGCAGAGCAACTCGACACAGATTTAGACAACCAACCGAATTAGTCCATTCCATGATGGTGACGATATTGAAAATGTCATCCCCATACACGA
>JAQIWQ010000852.1:0-13346 GCA_034695825.1 Folsomia inoculata
AATTCAAAGCTACACTAGACATGGCGGCATTCACTTTTGTGGCGATGCTCTACATTGACACGTTTGTATTCAACGTGCTTTACTTCTCAGGGGCGAAGGAGATATTCAGTCAAAGCAGTGACTGGTTGATAAAGATGAGGGGAAAGAAGGGGAAGGAGGAAAGGAAGGTTCTGAGATCAATGATGCCACTGAGGGTATGGTTCGGGAGTAATTTTGTGGATCGATCAACTCCACTCGTCTTGCAACAGTTTTGCACAGTCCAAACGGTTAATTTGATCCTGCTCATGTAAATAATGCTTCATCGTCGAACATTGGTTAAGGCCGGGTTCGTATTCTTTGTCCATCTAAAAATGCATGCTGAATTAATAACCATTAATAATATTTCATACACTAGTCGAAAGTAGATTCACTTCATTCCAAAATATTCAAAAATGTGCACAACCTACACGAATCAAAGTTTCTGAGCAGACCCGATGCATCATCATTCTACGAAGTTATACTCGTGGAACTCGCGGAAGGTAGAATTCCTAAAGTGGCAGAAACAATTGCATTCTGTAAACTTAGAATGCAATAAAACTTCGTATCGGTTTATTTTAATCATCGAATAATGCGCTGACCACTATCATGTCTAATTAATTTGGCTGACTAAATTTTATTAATTGACGGAATTTTTCAGCAAAAAAAATATGTATGTATTTGATCCAAGAATTACTGTTGTAGATATATAAATAAATGTTATAAAAAATGAGTCAGATGTGATTTTCAATGTAACGAAAGTAACGAAACGGTGAGGTAGCAACTTATTCAAAAAATATGGATAAAATACGAATTTTGTTTCTTATTCATTAAAGTAAATGTCGTTAATAAAGTTCTTAATGAAGGTCGAAAATACATATGCACCTGTAGAATGATTCCTAAAGAACTAGCTGAGGTAATTTATTGATCGATATCATTACTACTTATCAAATCGAACCTCAACAATTACAGATTTCTTGAACATGAAATGGGAGGTTCAATTTTATTCAAACTTGTTGGCAAATCGTCTATCAATTGCAAGTTTGAAACTAAAAGTTAAAATTGGAAGGCGATTATAACTTATAATGAACCAAAAGGACAATCGCAGAATTCACAATTCTATTCACATATTCGATAAATTGCTTTGTCATTAAAATCCACCGTTTATACGATGAACCGAGGTATTGTGAATTTTTTGTACGATTAAAGTAATTGATTTAGTTTGAACTAGTATCTTGTTTGATTTTAATTAATATCAATTTCGTAGTTTTGAAATGAAGGACAATTATTGCTGTTATTGCTTCTGCCGATTTCAATTCTCATAACTGAAGATATGAATGAATATGAACAAACATGCCATGTCCATGAGCTGATAAATGATTGAACAATCATTATCGATCCACTCACCAAAATGTACAATGAAACGGTAAGACAAGAATTGCCTGGATAAGGTAATGCAAAAAGTAATCGCAAAACCTTTACATTTCGCACAAACCCTTGTGGCAGTCTGAATTTGACATTATTTGAAATTCCATTAAGGTTCCAATGAGGTTTCCAAAGAATAGTCCTCTGATTCTTTTAAAGCTACCATAAATAATTGCTTCAAGTCTAAATAAATCAATCAAAAGTACTTATACATCCTACCTTCACAAATATGATAAACGGGAGGAGAATTGATACACTCAATTAGGTAATTAAATCATCAAGTATTGTTGAGTATGCCACGTTAACGCTACGTACATCAATTATGCCACGTTGATAGTGTCAAGTTGTAAAATAGAAAATATCAAAAATGTTCAAATTACTAAATTAAATCAAAATCATGCAGACTTGGACATGGGGAAAGTGTGCATATACACATTTATAATGATACAAAAGATATTTGCTTAGTTCTTTTTATCTCCCAATTGTTCCTACTGAACCAACAACTGCTGAATCAAAATCAAACCAGAGCTCTGCTAAATGCCATTCATGAACGAAACAAATCAATAATTGCAAATCATTAGCCGTAGGGTTTTTGAACAAAATTTTCAAATCCAATATATTGCATACCTACAAATGCTACTATATGGCATGAATCACCAACACTTTCTTATTGATTTTATTACGTAATTAACTTTTGGTGTTATTAATGGGAAATTAAATACGTTTCTATGGCGTGGATTTCCCCTTTTTCATCCTCATATTCTGATTAGTCAACCCCGTTTGTTTTAGTCGATTTGGTTTTAGCAAGTGTTGCATCAAAATTGCAGAAAGACATAAATATGCCTTTCTGCCAACTTACTTTTAGTCAACGGTCATTTTATCAAATATTTAAGGTATAAATTCGGTTTTCGGGTTACCCTTTCGCAAAACCATGACGAATACCTATTAAATATTTACGCTTTCTTTACCTTGTCCCAATAAAGGAATCAATACCTCAAGTTTTAGATAAAATGTACTGATAGAGACTAAAATAAGTTGGGAGAAAAGCAGGTTATATAAGCCAGGAAGGTTATTCTTTGGAAAGGTGCAGCAGTTTCCAAATGCTACATGGCAATTAACTTGTTCCCATCAAATTACGCAAAGTTGAAAAGCAAATAATCTTGATGCGTCACTAATTTTGATTCAACTCTCGCTAAAACTAAATGGCCTCAAAATAAACGAGAATGGCAGAGTTTACTATGGTATATAAAGTTGAAGCAGGGGAAATCCATGCCACAAAAATGTATTTATTTAATTCCCATTAAATTGGTGATCCAACTAGCCATTAAATAATCCATTAAATAATTTCAACTGCTTCATTTCCAAAATCTACGGCATATTATTTATTTGATATTTCACTTAATGTCATGCACATTTGTTAATATGTACGACAAAATTTATGTTTACTTTGAAACACGGAAACTAAAAAATGTAAAAGTATCAAAAAAATGACATTGTAAGCAAAGTCAAATATATTCCATCATTATTTTACTGTAATTGACAACAATGCATCTATAGTTCGCATCAGTATTGCAGTGTGATACGCGTTCTTTGTGCTCTTTTTCAAAACGAAAAATTTTACGTGTCCAAACCCTGCCGATATAAAGATTGGTTGCATTGATTTAATTTGCATTCTATAACGTTTCAAATTCCCTTCAGGCAGTCCTGTTGTAGTATCTCCTTGTAGTGTTCGTAAGACGTTTCTCGATTGCTCGGAAATGGCAATGGCCTTTGGCATTAGCGTATGCAATGTTAGCAAACATATCACAACCATGACTGGAAACACGGGGTAAAATGTCATTGGAATAACATTGTATAATTTTATCGTTATGAAATTAACCAAAGTACAAAGTATCAACCCTGTTCCCATGACCACAGCTACGAACGTATTCATGGCTGTTGAAACAACAGCCACCGCCAAGTAAAGACATGTATGTACCAAGATAATCCCAGGAAATTTTCGCAATTCCCTAGACTTAACACAAGAAATGCAATAAAATTGAAAAATGTTATCGAAAAGAATGAAAGCAATTGCGGTTGAACTGATGAGAAACGTAAAAGCTCTTGCAACTTGTAGTAAGGAGAATAAATAAATGAAGAATCGCATAGTAACCACTGCCCATTTGTATCTTGTTGCCATGTATCCAGTACCATTTAGGATGTAGTGAATGGGGTCCAATTCTAAAGCAATGAAGCCAATCGTTCCACAATATGTAACCACAGCTGACGAGATGACGATAATATTAACGAGCAGAAGCATCAAACGCATTTTGCGGTTCCAAGGGACTCTGGCATTTCGATTCGGCCGAACTATGTTTTTGTATTTTGCTTCATCTGAAAATAGTTTGATTCAGGTGAACATGTGTAAATACTCGTGTAAGTAATTGCCACTGGGACTTACTTAAAGATGCTTCAAGATTCTGGAGGGCTCGAAATCCAATGGTGCAATCCTTTCCAAACAAGAAAATTATGACGTCAATAGCAGAACCCGAAGCGATCAGTAACGTGTATAAGAGTAGAATTGACAGATGCGAAGTTGATAGCGAGCTACAGCTTCCGAACGTGCTGTTTATTAGCAGATAAATCATTGAAGTTAAACCGAAAAAGACGTTAAAGAACATGACAATTTTCCAAAAAGAAAAGCCGGGTAGCGCGTTGTGAACGAAGCTTTTGTTCTGCCTGTCCCATTCGATTGGACATTTCCACCATAATCGGTTTACGAGACTCCAGTTGTTCAAAGTTTTGTAGACAAGTGTTTCCGGCAGTGATGATACATTTCCACAATCAATGGTGTTATTAGACTCGTTCAAGAAAAGTACCTGGATCCCTTGAAGCCACTCCTTCATCCTCATCATCCCAAGGTTCATGTAGTGAAAAATAGTCGATGGAAATGTCGACATTTTCTGACTTTTTGAAGCAAAGAGAATTGCTTGAATTTTTGTAGGCAGAGCGTTGTTGAATCGGCTTGAGCGTTTGCCAAAGCTGTGTCGATTGCGATAGAGTACGGGACGAATAGAAGACTTTGATGAAAATAAGAGCAGCCTTTCCAATGATATACATACATGCCCAATAATGGGTATGTACTATACCTTACATACAGTAGAACGTAAAATATTAAAACTTTTATTAGTATTTTTATGGATACGATGGTTGGGTTGAGTTTTAATTTAGTTTTTCAACAAATCGATATGTGAGCAATAATATGAAAACAGCATGGATATCTTGGAAGAGAAAATAAAGTTATATTATTCTGTATTAGGGTAACCATGTCGGTAAAGCCCATGATGATGATTGTCTATTAATTATTTAAGGTTATTAATATTTTATCAGAAAAAGAGGATTTATAACCTTAAATTGTTGATAAAGTCTACTGATACGTTGATTAAAAGTAAGTTGGCAGAAAGGCAAGTAATACGCCAAGATAGTCATTTTCGATAAAATTGTATAGCAGATTACCAAATGTGAAATTAAAAACTTGTTCCCTGCAAATGCGGGTACCGTCCAAATGCTATGCTATCATAATTTGATGCAATATTTGATGAAAATAAAGCTATCGAAAGGAAACATGAGTGACAAAATTACAGTGTGAGGTTAAGGGAAATGCACGCTGCAAAAAGTTTACTTTTATCATTTGTTAATAATCAGGGTTTCAGGTGTGATATTACAGATACCAGTGGAAAGTACGAACGGTAGCAATAATGGCATTTATGTATTGCCACGTAAAGATATGTCTTGTTAAGTTTGAATTGGAATCAATATATGACTATAATTTACCCAATAGTATAGCAACAACAGGAATGTCTTGGAGCTAAAAATAAAGTAATGTTGTGTATTCTAGCTACTTCTTTGGCACATATATTACATAAATTAATACATTAAAATTATATGAAGATTTAATAAATATTTAAGCGCTTTATATCTTATGCCAAAGAAAGAATCTATCACCTATAAGTTGTGGCTATAATAAATTGCCGGAAGAGACGTGACAATCTTGTTTCATATGAATGAAGCGTCGGAAGGAGAGATGCCGAGTATGTGAATTAGTCAAGTTATGCGTGTACCTTTATTAGCTGACTGTACCTAAAAATCTACATTTTAGCCCGAGCCAGGGCTTATGTGAGGTGATAACTCTGTCGTCTATCGTCCGGCTGTCTAACCATAGCGTCAGGAAATATCTACCAATCGGCGTGAAATTTTTCCCACGTCTAGTATGGATAAAAATACAAATTGGAAACCGAAGATGCGCCAACTCGGTCCAACTCTTTGTAATTCAGAACATTTTTGACCACTGTTCTATACGGAATTATTAAATGATGGAAAATAACTCATGTTATAGATGCAAATACTAAGAATTTTAAAGAGATTACGATATCGAAGTTATATATTTATATTTATTGGTTTATATTTATTATACATTTTCATTTAAATGCACAGCACTGACATTAACTTACGATGTAGTAAACGTGATAATGATATATTCATGTGACATAAGTTTACAATATTTCTTTTAGGGCAAATAACTGAGCAGATTACCATAAAAATTTTGACATCAAATTCCATTTCCTGCCTTTATTTATTACAAAGCTTTTCTTGTCCTAACACAGCCGCAACTAGCACCCCAACCAAGGCAAATATGCCTACCACCCCAACAAAACTGGTATCCCAATCATCATCCTCAAGTACTTGCGAAAATAACTCGGCGCTACCTTCCTCCTCTTTCCCATCCAAAACTGAGTCAAAGGAATTCATGGAAACATTATATGTCCCGCACCGTCCTACCACCTGATTTACGCGTAAAATTTTCCCGGCTGGGACAACCGTGCGAAACCTAAATGTCTTCTCCCTTGTCCAGCTTGCTTCATTCGTGCCCTGCCAATCGAAACCTGTCACCTCACTTTTTAACAATTCCGTAGTAAATCGAACTCTAATATTTTGCAATGTACGAAATGATATGCCACCTTCCACCCGGGAAGAGTCGCCTGTATTTACTGAACCAGACGTCGTACTACCAATTAAATTCGCGACACCTGATTTTGCTTGAAATGAAACTGTAATGTCAGATTCACCATTGGAATTATTCCACCGGAAAACTTCTTCCCATTCGTCGTATGGGATGCAAGCGTTCTCTACCTTTGGGACTTGGATGCAATTTATTCTCACGTCGATGAGACCTTTGTTATCTCGGGTGGAAAATATACTAAAGGCCCGCTCCTTCCAGAACATTCCTTCAGTTCTAAACCCATGAATTGCTTTTCCAGGTCCACATTTACTAGAAGGGGAAATGTCGTTGTGTAGATATTCATGGCCTAATTCCAGTTGGGTATTTCCGTCGCAAAGGAGGACGACGGAAGTTACTCCGAGGAGATCATTGGCTAGTAAAGATGCTTCATTTCTTGACTTCAATTGGATCCCCGTTGCATACCCTGGGCAAAATTCACTATCTGTCCAATTTCGCAAAGCATAAATGTCAGTTTTAATGGTCTCGATGACCGTAGAGTTGTGTTGTGTGGGTTCTCCACAGTGCAGTTCGAGCCCGGATATGGCAACGTCATCCTTGTCGGATAGGGTTGGCCCTTTGTATGGATCGAGGTTGACACGGAAGCCAATTACAAAAGTGTTTTCAGGACAGTATTGATATTGCAGGTGGTCCAATACGTGGTCTGGAACGGGTCCCTCGAGAACTTTAGAGGCCGATAGGGAGATTGATACCAAAATAGCGGGCCAAAACATACCCATTTTCTGCCTTAAAAATATATAAATTTGGTGTTAGATAGTGTTACACAATTTCCAAGTCACTTGTCATTTAAAGTTTAAGACAAAGAAATGTATTTACTTACATACAGGATTAACAAGGCGTCCAATAATTTTTCACAAGAGAATCCAAATTGAGTGCTCGAACAGAAAAGTTAATACTGAATCACTTTTCACGGAGTTTGATAAACTTATATTACATCTGACATGACATGCTTTTATTATCCTTCTTGATATGGGTAGCAGATTATTAACATTTTATCGTACAATTTGGACAATACGTACTGGCAAATAGAACTGACTGCATCAGTTTTTAGTTTACCCCGTTTAATAATCGCTAAGACAAGACGAATAAACATGGAACGTATTTGTAAATGTTTGATATGTTTGATTTGATTTACTTATCATCATGAAGGATAGGTTGCAGTTGCGGTTGGGGAAGGTTGATTTGGTTGCGTACCATAAGAGAGTAATAAATAAGTGAACTGATGTGTCGAAGTATTTGGATATTTTGACCAGAGTAGATGACCTATTTGTTGTTTTAGAGATCTTTGTGAGAATTTTGAAGTGTTTTGGGGAGAATTTAATGTAGATATTTTGCTGGACGTGTGTGTGACATGAGACTTTAGGCAGCGCATTTGCAGGTACATGCTTTCCAAATTAAGTAATGGAATACAAAGGGCGATAAGTTGTGAAAAGCTTGTCTCCTGACAGAAGCGCTTTCTCATCAAGTTTATCTGCACCAAATATTGCATTGACGGTTGATTTTATTTCCAGAACAGCAAATATTGATAAGAGCTACATGGAACTTATTAAATCAATATTGACCAAATCTGGCCTGTGAAACCTTTACCAGATACATGTTGAGAAATACCTTCGTCGATGTTTGCTCGGCAATTACTTTTATTGCACATAGTGATCAAAAATTGCCTTTCCAACACAGGCCATTGAAATCAACAATTGCCATTTGTTTCCAAATTTTCCAGTACTTAACTTTCAGTAATTTTTAAAGGCTACCCTGTATAGCCAATTCTTTCGCTACCCTGTATGTTGTCGATGTTTAAGTTTAGTAACTTACTGCAAAGCGTAAAAATCAATTTTGCAAGCTACCGGTTTCGCAAGTCAATGGGACATTGATTCTAACTTAAGTTAAAAGAACAATTCAACTGGATAATGTTTATTATAACGCAAAATCAATTACATTCAGTGAACATGTAAGGATGGGAATCATTTTATTCTTATTTAAAGATTTCTTATCTACTAAAAAGACCACTACTTCTACTTGACATCTACCAGATACATTTTAATCTCAATTACAAACACAAATCAAACTCTTTTAGGAAATATTTCAATAACCTACACCTTCACATGACTATCGAAGACCTTATTCTCCAGTTTGTGTTGCCAAATGATTGACACAGTCCCTCTCCTTGTTGTGTTCAACGACTACAAAAATCCCACAAACATGCCATGAAAAACATCCAAACGCAATCAACAGGTTAGTCCGAAGGTCAAGGACGTGCGATCCATGTATAAAGAACATTATTGACAAAAGGGAACCACAGATGAATAAACTTGTAATGACGACAACGTACACAAGGCGTCTTCCATTTGGGTAATTGTCATCGGGGTTCTGTCAAAATTAGTACAGCATTATGATGATATAAAACAAGTCGCTTTTGTGAATTCATTATCAAAATATACCCACCGAGTTCTCTAGATTTAACAAGTCTCTGATACTCTTTACAATTTGGGCAACAAAGTTCCATAACTACAAGAAAAAATAGAACACGGACATGACTTTAATTGGTATACAAAGTACGAAAAACATGTTAAAAAACGACATGACGCACCAATTTGGCCACAAACAAGGTGATGGCAGTCGCAAAATCTAAACAGATGAGTCCAAGCAATCCCCATTTCTGTCCAAATTCATCCCACGTCCCTGCAATTGTACAAGTCGAGAAAATTATGTCATGTCACCACATGTATATAAAAGTGATGGAAAGTATTGCATTGCATGGTTTAATTCATTTACGAATCATTCCATTGTATGAACAAAGTGCTCAAATTATTGAATCGGAATTATCAGCTTCAATGCATTGTGAAAATTGTGGTCATTCATCAGCTCTAACCACATTATCAGGAGGTGAATGATGCGCGGTATCAACTCAGTCTGCGTAAACCTTAATTCCACAGTGTGCAAAACAAACATTTGTTACTCACTGTCGCTGTCAAGTAATTTCCTGTGAAATCTCTCAACTTTAATCCTTTGGAATTTGCGACAGTTTGTATATATAACGCTCTATTAAATATATGAGTGAAACAAGCTGCGAAATTTCAAAAAACTAACAGATGAACATTATACCAAATCAAATAATGAATTCAACTGACATTGCAGCTGATAACAAGATTCTAAAGACACATTGTGACGAAACTTACTGGATTTCGGGGATTGAAGTCTAACCCAATAAATGGCCCAGCCTAAGCAAGCAGCCGTCAGGAACTACTTAGAAGGGAAAAGCGTAAATCGAACGATTAAGGTCAATGTAAATCAATCACTTAATTGAAACAATAATTGTATACAATACTTACCAGATGCATCACTACAAATACCTTCTTGAACACTTTATATACCAGTTGAGCAAACCTACCCGTAGAGCTCATGTTTTCTTCTTCCAATATTGCTGATTTCTGCATGATAAGTACTTATGCAACGATGCTGATTGAAACAGTGGGAGAAAATGAGAACCCTCCTCCCAACTCTTGTACTTTTTATTCCTCAGTGAAATCAGTTGTGCGTATGCTAAGCTAATCTAATCTGGAGGCAAACAGTAACGGAGACTTGTAAGACAAATATTGCCTAAATGAATCAAACGTGAAAAGAGATGTTGAGTGTTTTACAGTGGCATAAATTCTTTTGCCCTGAATTCAGTATTTATTTGCAGTCACATTAAATCAACAACCGGAAACTTTTCGAATGAGATGACGTTGGTAAAAGTACACATACGATTTCCGAAGTTGTTGGTATTGGTGTAACGCCTCTCTTTCGCTGGTGGAATGGGATGGATGTTTTGCTATTTCTGCTGCCAATGTGATTCTCCGACTTTTGGAAGCAGTCATGTTCTCAGAAGAGGTGAAATGATTAATGTAACGTAGTATTTTGAGCAACATATTTCACATTTTCATATGCAGCTTGTACCATCAATATCATTTGACGCCATCAATCAACCTTGCATACTGCTCAATGTATGTAAAGTGTCAAATTTTCTTAACGCAACTCTGTTTTGACTTTAGTAGCGTTACTACTTTAGGAATTATAATTGCATTTCAGTCAGACACACGCAAACGATTGCATAGAATAACAGAAGCTACTCTAAAAATCATTTGTTAAAAGTCCTACCATTTCTGACAAAGTCATATTCGTTCCTTAGATTAGACTAGGGCAACCAGTGTATTTTTCTTTATTTGGTCTGATTTATGCAGACCTATTCGTTAGAATTCCTTGGTTTACTGCATCTTAAATTCATTAACTACTTCAATACCATTGCGAGTGCAGATCATAGCTTTTTGCAGCATACCTGACGAATCCCCACTGTATGTAACCGGAATCAAATAGCTCGCAATTGATGAAATTTCCATTGATTGTTAACCCTGTCGTGGAATTCATTGTCATAATCAGAAAGCAATCAGTGCACATGCACGAAGAATTTTATCAATAATATCCAGACTTTTTTCCACAGACCCATACTACACTCGATACAAATATGTGGACAGAATATACATATCAATGCTTGCACAATAATCACGCGCATATCAGCCTGCAAACATTAACTGAACAAAGAACTGACAATGCGTCGGCATGACCTGTTCATCTCAGATTTGTATGGGACTACCTTCATTGTGTAGTCCAACTCAATACAAACAACGTTTAGTTTGTCAGTTTTTCCCCGTGTTTAGTTTTTATGGGAGATATTTGAGGTCAAAGTTTAAAAAATGACTATTTTTGACCGTGCGGAAGTGGGAGTGGCGTGTGAACTTTCTATTTTATTTCGCTTCTCTACTCACTCCATTACTCATGTGGGGTTAAATAAGTGTAGGATGGCGGTACCGTGCAGTCACTCACACAGACATCTTTTACCCTTCAGTCATCTGTCTCATTCATTTGCTCCCAAAATATTGTTTACGTTTTTCTAGTTACATTTCTTGAATTTACAAACCATTGGGTTTTAAAAAGTCATGGACAATTTTAACTTTCTTTCGATTACTAAAGCTTTACTTGAGATAATTAGAAATAACTATGAGTATGAGGATAACGAGCCGGGGGAAGAGGATTATAAAATTGCCGAGTTAATGGTGGATAAAATGAGCGAGCTGGTTCATGATTATATCTATGTGGAGGACGACGAGCTGCATCATGGTATGTATCAGTTCAAGGATGTACATTCTAATTAATAATAAGCCAATTATTATTTTAGATGAGAATGGGATCTGCAGCCAAGAACCATTTGTTGATGAAAATGGATCCGAGGTTATAGAAGATGAAGTGACCATGGAGTATAAAAGAAATGTCATCTCATTTCATGTTGAAAACCCAGAATGGAAATTTGAGACCTTGAGACATCGCTATTCAAAATTAAAATATAAAAATTATTTAAAAAGATGGAAGTTGCAAGTTGAAATGGGTACGTTTTAACCAAATTAAGTCATTCTCTTTAACTATACGTGCTTATTAAATGGATATTTCGAACAATTTCAGGAGGAACAAAATTCGACATTTTTAAAGAGATAGAAAAATTTGTGATTGATCAATTCAGTGATGCCAGGAAGTCATTATTAGCTGTTCACACAATTGATATCAGGAAGTGGGCGTTAATCAAAGCCAGGGAATATTCCGGATTAAATTTCAAAGCTTGCGACAGATGGATCGGAATCTTTAAACGAAGAAACAATATTTCATCAAGAAAGATTCAGAAACTCGTAAAGCGGTCAAACGTCAAAAACATGGACGAACTACTTGTACAAGCCGAAAGATTTCGGGAAAAAATGAAACCAATGCTTTCAACTTACGAACCATCAAATGTGTGGAATACGGATCAAACAGGATTTCAGTACGAAATACTTTCAAAGCGGACGTTTACATGGAAAGGAGAAAGGACAACTCTTGCGACAGGGTTTTCGCCCAAAAATAAAGCCACTCACTCGTACACAGTTCAGTACACTATATCGTATGACGGTTCCATATTACCTCAAATCTACATCTGTCTACAGGTACCTTCAACTTATTTAGATTTGTGCACTTACACGCACGTAATTGCTTGGTATTTGGTAGATTTATAAATAAATTAACGCCTAAATTTTATTAGGAGACTGATGGACAATTTGGCCCGGTTGTGAAGAGAAATCTATTTACGGCCCCGAATATCATTGTAGAAGCGAGCAAGTCCGGAAAATTAAGTCGTCGGCTTGTCGAAGACTTTTTGGACAGAATTATTGTTCCGAATGCGGAATATAACAAAATTTTGTATCTGTTGGATAACTGGACTGGGCAAACAAGTATGGAGCTGTACAACCAAAGGTTCGAGAACGAAGTCACCTTCGACTTCACGGTTGAGTTTGTGCCAGAAAGTTGCACGGATCTTTGCCAACCACTTGACACCTATTTTCACAGGCAACTGAAATTCATAGTAAAGCAATTCTACTTTTATGAATCTTTAAATACGGCCGCAAATTCCTCAGAGTTATCCACCCGCAACGGAATTCTGAAATTGCAATCTCTGGTACACTTCATTTTGAGCTCACCCGTATTTACCCCAATGATCCGCTACTGTTGGTATTCTAGTGGTTTGTGGATCGATGGCGACAAACCAAACTATAAAAATGTTAGTGAAATTTGTTTTCAATCTAAGGACATTACTTGCAGTGTGATGTCATGTCCCAATCTCTCATTTTTGAAATGCAGTTGGTGTGAATTGTCATTTTGTTTTGAAGATTTTTACTGTAACAACCATATGCTAATATGCCCCAGAAGTCCTTTCCATTGAAAGGCACGCTAATTATTACAATTAATTAATTTAATGTTAAAAAGCTGATTAATAAAGATGAGAAAATTTAAA
>JAQIWQ010000853.1:0-13333 GCA_034695825.1 Folsomia inoculata
CGTTTGGGGAACGAGTTGTCAAAATTGGAAGCAGCCATCAGAGTTAACGATACAATGTTTACGCACGTGGATTATCTATTTGCAAAGGATGCAGATAAATTGGTTTACAGACAAATCCTGAACATATTGCAGAAAAGTGGAAATGGAACCCAAACAACAACTGATGCATAATTATACTAATAGAATACTACTTAACAGGAGTTATGATAATAAATAGATACGTCCGGTGAACTATCTTTTGGCAACTGTAGCTAATAAAATAAAGGTATATGTCATGCGATTACTTTCCGACGTTTGCTGGTGTGAATATTTGATGTATCAGATAAATATCCGTTCCAATTATTGAAATTCAATTCTAAAATCTATACCAAGAATTTGTAAGAATTGTACCCTTCACAACCAAGTGAAATCCACCTTTTATCATATAATTAACCATGGATTTGAGATTCTTTAGCCACAAGCGATATTTTATTTGAACCGAAACACAGGACACGTTACATTTTTTGGTATCTTCCGAATTCTGGAGCTGAATTTCCTTCCGAGAAAGGTTCGCTTCCACCAGTAGCACACGAATTCCCATTGCTACCGTTTTCGCTTGGAAAGGTGTGAATATCAACAGGCACAGCAGATTGTTGGGTTGCTGCAGCTACGGCATTCACATCTTTAAAAGCCACATTTGCCAAGTGCCGTATAGCTATTTTCTGTTGTTTCATTTTCCATACTGCAAAACTTCCTCCAGCAAAGGCTAGTAAGAGACCGACGACTCCAAAGGCATACAAACCTGTTTTCCACAGAGAAACTCCATCTACATTCAATTAAAAATTATTAATCCCATCGATAAACTGACATTTAAAAAGTTTCATAATTTCGACCTACTTGAAATGTACACCTTGAACACCTTCGTCACAGACCCTCCGACATTGGTTACGTTGCATGTAAATGTAGCTTGGACAAAATCATAACGGGTGATGTTCAAAGATGATATTGATCCATTCGTTTGGGTTATGCTTCCAGCATTATTAATAGTCTGATAAGAGCGTTATTTAGATCATTAAACCATGTGCATCATCGGATGAATGTCCATCTAAGATCTGCATTACCTTGTCATTTTTCATCCACGTAACACGAGGTTTTGGGATTCCATGAAATCTGCAATAGAGCAGTCGAAATTTTAAGGTTGTGGGCCAAGTCATTTCTTCTTCCGCTGATCCGTCAAGTTTTGGAGCTGTTGGAACTAATTTTACGACGCCACATCTGAATATTTCGAAAAATGATGAAAATAATTGATATTAGGGATTACGTTCAATCTTGAAACTAAGTGATTTCTTTCCCCAATCAGTTTGGTTCCATATTGGTGCATTGCAAGTCAACTTTTGCAGTCCAATATCAGCCCGAAGTTCGATAATGGCGTAATTTCCCTGTTGGAATATGCCATAACTATGATTCCTTCCACTTTGTGTCTGGTTTCCTGGAAGAAATGTGAAAAACGCAAACAATCAAAATAATAGTATATAATTTAAATGGTTGACATCTAAATTCCTCACCTTGGACATTTATTGTCTCATTTTCATACGTAAGAGTCCAATGAATGCCTTGGGAAAAATAAAAGCGTGACGCCCTGCAAACAAACCGTTTTGTTTCTCCTACGTAAAATGGATCCGTAAAATTCGTCAAAATCATCATTGACTCCGGAACAGCCTGAGTCCAACTGAAATCTGAAAACAGGCATCAAATGTTTTAGAATTGCGATATCAAACCTCTAAGTGAGTTGCAAACAGATCACCAATACCACAACATTAATTAACAAATATACATACATGGGGTCATTGTTGTGTTTGAGGTTGAAAAACGTTGGTAAGACTGCATCATGGGGAAAAAGTACTCGCGAACGATATCAATACTGTCTCCCTTACACCGGAACACTCCAGCAAATAGCATTCGCAATGGGAGAAATGCACAATTGTCTTGAGTTGACCGATGAGAAGCAGTTTCTATCTGTTCAAAACAATTAACTGTATACTATTTTATGTCTTATCATCAAATACTAAAAGACAAACTTTGTGCAATGCATGCTTCTGAAGCTGGCAGGTTGTGGGGTGACCGCAGTAAAAATGTCCCATTATTGGTGGCTTGTTTCTGGTACTGGAACAGCAAACTATTTGTCGTTTAGAAGCATCATACGAGACCGACGCAGCATTCCAAAGTTGATCTTCAAATTCTTGGGTAGCTGAATTTAGGATTGAAAATGCATTTAAGAAGTAATTGCCGTATGGAAGTAAGTAGGGACTAGGAGGTTATTGTTAACAAATCATACGTTTTCCATTTTTGACCTCGAACTCCAGAGAATCTTCGTCGTCTGGACTTCCAACGGTGCATTTGTAAACGCCGAGAGATTTATTCGAAGCATTAAGAATGGTGAACCCTATCGCAGGGTTATATTTGACGTTATCACTTTGACGTATTTCTTCCGTTTGATTCTATTAATTCAATTACAAGTCTGATATTGTGTTTTAACAATAATCACTTATTTATTTTAACTAACGCATTGGAATAAAAAATTTCTATTTGGCTAAATATAGCTAAAAATATAACGTGCCGGCCAAAATGGTATTGGCCAAAGCTAGCCATGCATTATCTAAATTGCTTGCTTGACAGTGTTATACAAAAACCTAACTAATGAACTAAAAATGATAAACTTACATCTCCATAGAGCTTGACGATAATATCTGGACGCGATACTGTGCATGGAATTACAAAACTGCTTGAACTCCCTGGGTTGTAATTTACCGTTCGTTTGTGTGACCCTGATGCAAGTAAGGTCAAATATGGAGGAGAAGAGCCTATCAATCAATTAAAATTCAAGTTAGATAATTTACAACAGCTCTGTGCTAAAAATCAATCGTAATTAAGAAGAATCATACAAGTTAATTACCTTCCCAAAAAACGAAGACGCTTTTGGAAGGAACATCCTGGCCATATTTCTGGCATGTGTAATTGCCTGTAATCTCCACGTTGTGACCAAGAAACCTCAGCTCCACAGAGTACCTAGTAATCCACAATTGATGAAGACACATTTATAGTTCAATCAGAGTATTTGTTGTACCACAATGGATCCAAATTTTTTGGATCAGATCCTCTTGAATTCACCAACATAGTTTGCCAAGTGGTGCGCTGGTTCCATTTTTCACGATGAAAGGTCCATTCCACGGGATAAGAAGCGTTGCAAAGTAACGAAAGACCTCGAATACTTGATGGTACGACGAACATAGTGTCATTGCTATCTGACCCCATGGGAATCAGACTAAGGTTAGTATTCCAAGTAAGGAAACTATCTGCAAGCGCAAAACCGTCCAATGTTATTTTTGGAGGATTCAATTCCGAGCATTGTAAGCTTTTGTGTAGCACAAATGCGACAGCCAGTCGCAAAAATAATTCGATCGACCTCATGTCTTGAGTGATTACTTGAAATGACAAATTCAGGTAAATTGTTCAACACTTCAAACCTAAAAATGAATGAATGAAATACTTTGCAACAAATTACTTCATTACTTTCATGTGCCCATTGCATTCATTGTCAGTACATTTCATGCAAACGTTTTCGCAGTGGAATTCGGTAATGAATGGGTGGAGGTTGGACTAAAATGGTTGCATGGTTTAATCAAAACCGGAAACCTTTTGTTACAAATCAATCTGTAGTAAGATCTGTCCATGATCATTTTCGAATTTTTGACATCAGCACAAATATTCCATCCAATGAGTAAATGCTCATTCCTCATTGACAATTGACATGCAATGCCATTCCATAATACAGGCAAACTACACTGGTTTAGTTGTCCGATTCCAAGGATGAATATTGACAGAATAATAAATTGCGCGTGTGAATAAAAATGATATATAACTAATACAGTGAGATTTTAAAAGTTATTGAAGGAGTACTCGTTTTTATTAAAACAAGAAACTTATGACATAAAAGACTGCTTTGATAAATCAAATAGTACTTTAACGATAATGGTTTTATTAAATTTTCTTGTCTTCAAACAATAAATCAACTGATTAACTGACTCGTCAATTTTCCATTGTCATATGTCGTATTTGCTATATCTGCACCAACTACGTGCTCTCTAGTTGCGGCGTCCTTGAAATGTACTGATGTCAAATGCTGGACCTCTTTTTGTGCTTTTGCACCATACCAAAGCCCCCAGATGAGAGCCGCGATAAGACCAAAGATGAACAAAATCCCAAAAATGACCCATATTGTCGCACTGTTCATAGACGACGATTGAAGAACGGTTACGTTAAATGATCTACTGACCGATCCACCATAATTTGATGCAGTGCAAACAAACTGCCCATGAGTTGAATATGACACTGTTAAAATTTTCAAAACGGTTGTCACCACATTAGTCCCATTTGTCTTATCTTTAGTTGTGGTGCTGGTAATGTTGTAGTTGTGTGAATTATCGTTGTGTGAATCCAACCGCTAAAGTACAATGAAAATACCAATTCGTAACAGTATAAGTTCTTAAAATTCCAAGAGATTTGGTTAGTTATATTTTGTATAATTACTGTATTTCCCTGTGTCCATGAAAATGTTGGATCAGGAGCACCTTTGGCTGCGCAAGTTATTGTCTTCAATGTTTCATTCAAGGACCATGTGTACCCCAAAGAATCATTTCGCAACAAAGTTGGTTTCACAGTCTCTGCCAGTTATAAAAAATTGTGATTACTGTGTCGAATGTCGCACGAAATTTCTTGTGTTCTTCTAACCATTTACGTACAGAAACTGAGTTTTAATTACCCAAACCGAAGAATTCCAGACTGGAGCAAAGCAAAGTAACGAGTCCATTGATGTTTTCAAAGTGTACGACAATATGTCAGAGTTTAACAAATAGCGAGATGATATCTTAATATTGGAGTCTAAAGTAAAATGGAAACAGTAAGCTTAGGATGGACCAAAAAAATAAGTGTTCGTACCTATCATTGGCGTCAGTGTTTTATTTTTCCATCGTATTGCCCAATAATTTCCTTCTGAAAAGTAGTATTGCGATGTCTTGCATTCCACCTTAAGTGTTTGCTTGTCGTACAGAACGACTGAGTTGTTGGTTGCAGAAGGCTGAGCGACGCCAAGTGGGTAGATTTCTAGTGCAATCATTTCCTGCGACTCTATTTGCTCCCAACTGGAAACTATTTTGCAAATTTGCGAATAAAGATTGCCCAAACTTCTGCTGATGGAATAATATTTAACACTGCAATCTTACATATTTTCATTTTCGCTGCTATGTTAAAAGGATCCCATGGATTATAAGAGGTAATTATGGGCGTAATCATTTCTTTGTACTCGTCAATTCCATCTCCAATACAACGAATGAGTACGGTATGATAAAATCGAACGACTTTTCTGGCACAATTCTTGGTATTGTGGGTCCGTGAAAAAATATAGTGATACTGAAAAGCGTACACTATGTTTAAACAAAATACCTGGCGTTTCCACCAAATATCGATTCTTTCTTACCGGTTCCACAAGGTGTTCTCGGTACTGACACGTTACAGCATTTTCACAGTGCACCAAGAAAATGCTGGGAGGACGTCTGCCCCCGGAACAACACTCAACCTCATTCGTCGCCGGATCGTATGTGAATGTCGCATTAGGTTTCCTGACAGTATTTGATGTTCCTGGGTACAACAAACATTTTATTTAACATTTTGCAACTGTACAGAACTTTGAATTCTACCCCAACCATTTTTGACAACGACGGTCACAATATCTTCAAATCCCTCATGTACTATGCATTTGTAAACTCCAAGAGGATTTGGGAGAGCCAAAGTGAATCCCGATGTGGGAAGGTAAGAAACAGAATCGTTCAATCCTATCTCAACGAAAACCTTTTGAAACAAATAATCATTGCCCAATAATGCTGATATGAACGACATGTAATGAAATAAACCCCATTGCGATTGTTTCTCTCCCGTTTCATGAGCTTCGGCCTTGCTAACGCTGGATTTGAGACTCCACAGGGAAGCATTACAGTGCCATCCTTCTTAACGTACGTAGTAATTGATTCCTTGGAGTGCACCAAGGTTTCTACTCCAGATCCTAACAAGGAATTTACATTTGCTTTAAAAAGTGCACAATTTGCTAAATACGGTATTCTACAACAACGCTACCTTCCCAATATATGAAAACATTGCTTTGGATGTATGTCTTAGCTGTGCTTTGACAACTGTAATTTCCAGTAAATTTATGTAGAGTTGAGGGACCTTTCAGTATCATTTGAGTAGAATAGTTAAATGATGTGGGGTCAAACAAATCAGACACAACCCGTTTTGTTCGCACATGTACATACGGGAACATCTCACTGTTAATCTAAATTGAGCAGAATAGACAACCAAATCATTTAAATTTCTAAAGCACACATTATCAACTTACATCAGACTGCATCAAATTCCACATGACGGGATAAAATGCACTGCAGTCCATAACAAGCTGTTCCACAGCTGAAGGTACGACATACGTATTGTCCTGCAGGACGGTGAGATTAACGCTGCCCTTGGGGTCATTATTAATCCCTGCTCTAAGGTATCGACCGATGGTATTTCCTGTCACTAGAATTTTAGGAGGTGATGGAACATCATTGGCCTCAACAATAAGGCATAAATGTACAATCACAGAAACAATGCCACATGTCACACTTTTCATGTTTTTAGTAAACTTTAGCATACACCTGTCTACTACCACTGCAGTTATTGTATGTAGCTTAATTAATTAATATGTAACCTTCCATTTTGCACAAATCATGTACATAAAGTGATGATATTTGGATCGCTGTCATAATTTTGTTGCATTTAAATTTGCAACATAATTGAACTAAAGTATCTCAAGGGCGAACATACATGCAATGGGGTATGTAAAATTAAATATAAACGTATCACGACATATTTTGTTTGTGTTATTTACAACGGCACGAAGTCATTGTTAGGATGACTATAGTTTAGTCACCACGCATTGAATTTTTACTTCCCATTTTATGAATGCACGTAAATTAAACGGAATTCAGGAAATTTCGAACTCATTCGTGTGAACAATGCAAAACTGAATAGGTTACTTTAAGGATAACCAATAAAAAACATTGCATGATCCAAGAATCCACAAATTGGGAAAAGTGAATGCGAATGTCTCCACCAGTTATTGGTTGGGCCAAAATTCTAGGAAATAATATAGGTATAATTATTATTATTACTAAGAAATTGTTAATGGTAGTCGAAATTGTGTTTAACGTTAGACATTACAATGGGTTGGACTATATGCTGTTCAGAATACTTCACTCTTGAAGTTTAAAATAATGAACCCTGCGCAATGATCGTTGCTCATCAAAATAAGACATTTTATAGCACATTAAAACAACAAGACCAGACTGATGGTAAGTAGCGTATCATAATCATAAGACACAAATTTTATTAATAAGCACAGACAGAGTTGCCGACTCTGTCATTCTACAACAGTATCAAGGTTAAATACAAAATTACAGCGGGTGATTTAGCATTGCATTATAATAGTATAAAATACTGTAAATGGGAAGTTTTTAAACCGATTTATCTTACAAATATAGTTCCACTAAGCATTTTAAAACAACAGTTTCATTACTTTTATCCAAGACTGATTCGGTGATTGTAAATGTAAATTAAATTATTAGGAAGAGATACAGAAGTTTGAATAATAACACGCTTCACATTTTGCGCTGAGCAACACGATGGACATAAAGGTAGTACCCACGAGGTAGGGTCCCATCGTCTACATTAGAAACAGTACATCAAATTCATATAAATAGTTAATGATTAACATATACTTGTAAATGTAAATACCTGTTACGTAGAACTTTTTCGCATGTCCAATGAAAAAATCGCGAGCCAACACTGCGTTGGTTCGAGCAACACGTAATGGACTGCTTGATTCCAGCCTCAGATTCCAGTACACCGGGTGCAAACTTAAGAATGAACAAACAGGAATTGTGACAAAGTGTAACCATAAACGTTAAAACATTAGATTTTATTAGATAGCATACCCATTCAAAGTTGGGGCGATGGCATTCATTGGGATGTCAAAATGGAATGTTCGGTTCCAGTTCAGCGGGTTTTTGGCAAAATGTTCCAACAACTTTCGAGTTTGAATCTCTTGTTCAGTCATGGACACAGATAACCTCTCGCGAGAAAGACACAAAATTTCCATAATGCAATGGAGCTTCTTGATGCTCTGCAATGACTCTTTGTACAATCGTCGTTGAGGAAGAAAAATTCTGGCATCACGAGGTTCGACAAGGTGACAAGCTATCGTATAAGAAGCAATTAATGTGACTATCCCACTTCGAAATATCAAAATGTACTTACTTCCGAGGATAAAAGAATAATCTTTGTAAAGCTTATGTAGTCCACAATCCAATGCCACCTCGATAACCAAAGAACGACTCAACTTGGCTTTGTAGTTCGCAATTTGATTAGTCATAACCCCTTTAAGCAATTCGCTCAGAAGCGAGTTATTGGAAGGAAGAAGCTGAAATGACGAAATACAAAATCATTCAAACTAATTGAAACTAATAATAAACTACTTCGTTTTGGTACCCTACACCACTTAGGTAGTTTAAAAAAAGTAACTGCAATGAGTAGCAGTGCATTGAACGCTCGCGTTATTGTTCAATAAAATCAAGTAATCATCTTCAAAAACCTCTCCGAGACGTTAAGTTTACACTTAGTTATGTTTTGCTATTAACTGATGTGCACTAAATATATACTTACATATGGTCGATACATTTTTCCTTCGACAGCTTTGAACATGACATGGAAGCACTCCAACAATTCGTCCCAAGTAGTGGTGTCTGAAAACATGGTTAGAGAAAAGTTATGAGCCTACCGTATAAATAACAAGAATATTAGGACGAAGTGCACTCACTTTTCAAAATGTTCCACACCCTGTCAAGAAAGTCAACGTCATGTCGATCTATGTCTGCAACTTTCTGCAAAGCGTCATCCATTGAGTCAGAGTATTCTGCTGTCAAAAGAGCGAGATTAAAATCCAGAACTTCACCAGATAAAAAAGTTGAATAAATATTTACCGGATCTTTTCCTCCATGCCGGTCCCGCTTGAAGACTCAGTAAGTTTTGCATTTCTAGAACCACTGCAGAATCACTTCCAGTTAAAGAAACACTTAGATTAGTCCTTTCCAAATCGTTAGCCTTATTGTTGGAGTCCCACATCTCCAAGAGCTTATCCAAAACTGTGATTTCTTCCCAAAGTTTTTGTAAAAACGGATTTGCATCCCCAGGCCGCGGTCTTATTGCCTGTTTTGAAAACAAATAATTAATTATGTATTAATAATGTGCAAGCTAATATGGTCAGCCAACATTCCAAATTGACTTACTAATTTTGCATGACCGCTTTCACTAGGTGGTTGCTCAAAAAGTGATTTCGGATCATTCCATAAAAACTCCATAAACACCTTTCCTTGTGATACATGTTCTCCATGAAGTTTTTCATACACAGCGTGAACTTGTCGAGTAACTGCTGACGGATTCTAATTTGCCAAACGAAATTAATTATCACATAATTTAGTTTTGTACCATCACAATCACAATAGATCACTGTTCTATACTGACCACATTAGGGAGATGTTGATGATATGCGAGAAAGAGATCCAAGCTGAGTTGAGTAGATTGCAGTTTGTATGGCCCCATCATTCTTAGCTCCAAAAATTTCTCATCGTGAAAACCAATCATGACAAGATCCTTTGCATTCGGGTATCCATCACAAGCCACATAAATTGGACTGGCATAGGCCAATTTTCCCGACGTCTGATCCAAGCACAAACTATGCACAGTAGTTTCATCACCCTCGTAGATCTTCTTTATCAAGCCCCTAATTTATCAATCAACAACAGAAATGAGTCACCCATTTGCCCTCTACCTACAATCGTCACCTTTAAAAATATCTTAACTACCTGCACGTGGGCAGATCCATCGCTTCATACTGCGGCATTGAGAAATCCAATCCATGAAATACTGGAGGAGGTCCAATTGGCTTATTCCCCTCGTCAAAACTCTCATTAGGGTCAAAGGGACACTCTAAAGGACATCCTCCAATAGTAGCATCCGCCAAAGATTCTGCATCCTCACTGTTTAAAAACCAAGCAGACATTCAAAAACCTTATCAATCGGCTTTATCATCATCCAACCTCCTAACCAAACAAACCATTAAACCATCATTTCATTATCACCAACCTTGGAGATGGCTTCAGTATCGGCCTCCGACTGCACTTTACCAGCACCGTGATTTCCTCATCTGATTCCCAAGAGTAATTTTCATTCTTAAAATCAGCAAATGCCGCATCCCGAAGAAAGAATGGCTTAGGAACGTCCAACCTCGTCACATCGCCATACGAACACTTCAACCCTGGCATCTTGTCTTGTCTCGAACCTTTTCCCCCTTATCACTTACTTTGCTTATCAATCAGTCTTCCCCCTCCCCCTCCCTCCTTCCAATGATTACTAAAAAAGCAAAGCAACCCCTACTTCTTATAATCAACTCCTAGAGTCCACCCTCTCCCACCCACACCAAATATGTTGTTCCAACGTGCTCCACTACTGTTACTTGTGGTGGATGGCTATCTACCTATTGCAAAAAACTGATATATTGCACGACCTTGAACTCGCCCAGCGGACAAGGAACACCCTCCGCCGTTTAGAATAATAAATACACAAAGACTGAACCAAGCACAGCCACCTTGGGCCAAGTTTCAACTTTTCAAAATTAAATTACAAACAAAATGCGAAACCAATTTAATTTCTTACCGTTTTTTACAAGCTTCTCTTGCTAGGCTTGGTGTTATTCCTTTTTGTGTATTCTTTCTTTCTAAACTCTCCTCTGCTTTGCTGTATTACTCTCTGCTGCTCTGCTGTGAGTTTGTATATTATGGAGCAGACTGGACTGGGCTGGAAATAGTGGAGGAGGATGGATAAAGTTGAGATGGATCAATTTGGCTTGGTTAACTTTTTCTCGGCTCTGAGCAGAGGTGAACCGAGTTGAGTGCCGCGGAGGAATGCAGGATTGGGGTGTTTCAGGATGGAGGGATTCCTACAATGGTTTGTGTTTGGGTTCACATTTCATTCCGCAGAATTATTATGACTAATTTGTTTTTGATAACTTGCATCAACTAACTACTTGCATGCATGGGTTGGTTAGTTAGTTAGTAGGGTTGGTTGTAGGGTTTGAAATTCAATACCGTCTTATTTTACACAATGGATGGTAAATATGGAGGAAATGGGGACATCGCAGTTTCCCATGCAAATGCAAATTCATGAAATATTTGCAATGAAATGTACATTTTCTTCATCAATCGAAATGACTAATGAGCCGAGAGTTTATTGTCGGGTATATATAGGTACACCCGATGCTAGTTGCATTTAACATCATTTGGGTAAATATTTTGAATGGAAAACATGGCAGACAGGACAGACATGACTCAAATGAGGTTTATAAGATATAACTACGGTCTTATCTCCTCCTTCATGAATTACAATATCATTTTTCATGCTAGAAGGTCTTGTACGATGCTTAGGTAGGGTACGAATCGTATCGATACGATATTCTTCTGATATTCATGTTGTTTGCAGAGTACAGAATTGTAGCCAGTATTTTACATGGACCGTTTCTTCACTTGTTCTTCACTTGCTTAGGTCATTGTGCTCTAGACAATTGACTTGACATGGCGACAACGTTTTTCTACGTTGAGTCAAAAAAGAGGATTAAATTTAGGCATTGCTATGTACGGTTGTACAGATGCGATGAGGGGACGCATTACATGAAAACTGGAGGCATTGTTATGAAAAGGTATGAATACATTCATTGTCGTATCCATTGTCGTATCGAATGATGGGAGAAATTAATGAAATGAAGCATTAATGTTTGAATGTACATCCGGGTTCCGTTTTACAGTAAAAAAGAAGCAAGGCAAACAACAATTCTCCAGTTCTTCTCCAACTTCAAGAAACAACCACAACGAGATTTGAAAATCGACAATAGTGATGTTACACAACAAGATTCACCGGTGAAAGCACAGGAGGAGAGTATTCAGGAAGATCCAGCGAGGATAATCATCAAAAAATATCTAAAAAGTGCAAAACTACGACGACAAAAATTCTGCAAAATTTATGCAGTCGTCAATCTGGAAAATGAAATGCCTATAGATGAATTACGAAGCCGTTTTCGGTCTAAAACAGAAAATGACAGCGTAAGTGTTTAATTGCATGCCACGCCATGATGATATGCAAAATTTATTTCAAGTTGATTATACTACAGATAACAGAAAAAGAGTTTGGATTATCCCAGTCTGTGCAAGGAACTCAAGAATTACCCGACCAACTGCTTGAGGACATTTTCGGTCTGGACAATGACTATAAAAACATGGAGGCGTTGCATCCCCCTGATTATGCAAGCAACAGCTTTTTCCAACTCTGTAAGTATACATGCACATAGAATGACATTAAAGTTTTATGAAAGCAACAAAAATATAAGAGTGAAAATTCTTGTTCCCAGTCTCAAATGTCAGCTTCAGCTCTCTGGTTTCCGAAGATGACTTTGATGAAATACCATGTGAGAGGCTCCAAGATTTTGCTGATGCTAACAATAATAATGATTTCAACGATGCAAATTTTGTTAGTTTGGACATGTCACAGTGAGGGCTTGTCAAATGTATTGTATAATTTCCCTTGTCATAAAATACATTTATACATTACCACATGACGACATGACATAGCGTGACTAATATGTGATACGTGTGTCAGGTGCGTCACTTTACTTTTAATAAAAATCAGTGAAAATGTGTATATAAAACATTTTGCAGTTTTGTTAGACTTACGCATTCATGTAGCATAATTAAACATTTCAAATTCGTAGTAATTGTAATCACTTTGCACCACCCCACTAGGCATTTCATATCTAGAGTTAAAATAATATTTTGTTAAAATAATATTGTCATAAATAGCTTAGTAAATTTTTTTAACTGTTGAATGTGAGTTTAGAAAAATAAACCAGTAGTACAAATACTGTGACGCAGCTCCTAGTTGGTTGGGATCTCCATCTTCATAGTCATAATGTGAGCCTTCTTCTTATGCTTTGTGAGATAACTTGGGTCAGGAAAGCTTTCATTGCAAAGACTGCAGGCAAACGGTTTAATCCCTGCAATATTAGTTCAAATAGTAAAATGAGCAATTAATATAAATGTTTCAAAACTCACCATTATGATGATTTAAATGAACTGTCAATGCAAACCTCCGGTTGAATCCCTTA
>JAQIWQ010000854.1:0-13331 GCA_034695825.1 Folsomia inoculata
CAGCAGCAACAACATTTTCAACAGCAACATTTTCAACAGAGCTCATCAGCGACCGCATCTGCTTCAACAGGACTTCAGTTCAATAAACCAAACGATTTACAATTAACATATCCGTTAATACCCACCATACTACGACCTTCACAAACTGGATGGGATACATCATACAGTTAAATTATGCTATAACTTTATGGCCAGTTGTCTATTATTCAATACTGGAGATTTCAACAATCGTGGTCTGTTTTATAGATGTACCTTGCGGCACTTACCAAATAAACCCTTTCGTCGTAGCCAACCTACGTTTGGGAACATCATTCTCACCGTTTAGTGGCACCAATGGTCGGAGAAAGCGACGGAGTCCCTTTAACTTTCCCTTTGGACAGAGTGAAACAACCGATGAGCAATATTCTTCTCATCAGTTCCAACACGAACGAGGGCTCCCTTCCTACTTTCCTCCTGCAGGACAATTCGCCAACCCCAACCCAGGCCAGTCTCAACTTAACCAACCCAAAATATGTTCATGGAACTTCAATGTAAGCTTTTGTAAATTTTTCTATAATCTTTCTAATGACATTTAGTTTATATTCGAGAGGTTGCATGTACATAAATATGACTGAGTTGTCCATTGTTCATTTCATTCATTGAGATGGAGAACATTTCAAGTGAAAAATAAGCGAGTCATGTCAAAAGTTGGACATTGTTTGCCGTGGTGAGACAGAGAGAGGTTAATGGTTGAGGTGCGACAAGCTCAGCAACATGGGTCTGAAGTTGATATGATGTGGTTCAATGATCCAGCAAATAAACATAATTCAAATGAGAATATTATATGACGTTCACGCTTTTGCATGTTGAACAAGCATCGCAGATGCACAATCAACAATGCATCGTTCGTTGAATAAGATGTCGGACACAACTTTTTGATATAAAATCCTGGTTCTCCTGCTGTCTGCATAAATTGTGCACACTGTTTCACAAGATTTATGAGTTTAATACACTAAATGACCGATTACAGATGAAAAATGGACTGTCTGCCGGGTTAAAGATTTTCCTCTTTTTGTTCATTTACAATAAATTCATATAACTTACTTTGTTCTTATCTGCTAACCTGACTGTGAGATTACCACTTAGTAAAAAATTGCATAGTTAATTGATAGTTGGTGATGGAAATTACATTTTCTATTTGTTGTAGTCTGATGGAACGTGCAAGCTAAAGTTCAAGTGCTTATGGTTCCAACTGCCAGCGTTGTTAAGCTGCAGCGAGAATTACATGATCGTTACAGACACCACTCCGAATCTCAATAATACGTAAGTGTCTCAATTTCCCACAGTCTCATCTTATAATTTGTGATAGAATAAATGTCGAAGGTGATTGATTCATTCATTCAAGTGCATATTCTTCACCGTGATGATGAATGTAAACTAAGAATTTATTTCCTATAGATTTTGTGGAAATCGAAAGCCTCGAAAAGTTTACAATTCATCGAATGGAAAGCTTATTTTAACATTCCGATCACACGCCACATCCCTTCCTGCAGTTTTTGATTGCGCTGTTACTTGCTCCCTTGAGTCAACTTCGAACGGTTAGCTCCTCTCTTATTCACCTTTCTCTTACAATTCAATCAAGTCAATTACATTAAATATTTACATGTAAAAGTGTAGTGGTTATTTATTCACTCCATCATTGTAGAGAGACAGACAGAAACCATTTCTGGAATTGAGCCAATCCTTAATTTTGCAGATTCGGTTGTCATTTACATAATTTAGCAATGACTAATCAGTTTACTTTTTTACTTGAACTCATCTTGTGTAATTCATGAACTAACTTTGATACTGACTATAAAGGCAGGAATAAGGCCCTGTCTACATAAGAATGTATTGAAGTAAATATGTACGGTTGTAATTATAATGTTGCAGAGCATAAACCCGAAAGTACATTGATATTGGCAGCGTTGACAAAGGATGATAATAATTTCACCACTTCCACGGAAAATGATTCAACATTTTCTGCATCTACTTCCGGGAAAGATAACAGCAAATTAGTAGAAGTCGCAGCAGGAGGACCTGATGAAAAGCCACAGATTCGCATTGGAGACTGCAGTAAGTACTTCAAACTCCTTTTTTTGAATACATGACTTTTAAAAATATGACAAACAATTTGACTAACGATCCTTAAGGTTACATTCATCCACGGTGTAGTTTCCACACGAAAATTATTATCCGCGTTGCATTTTATTTGCCTAGTTTTCTTGACTTCACTTCGTGTGTGGCACTAGCTACATTTGTCTGTCTGAATTGCGTATATGAATATGGTGCTGTATGGAGTTATTGTAGATTTTCCAGCCTGACTGGAAGACTTGTAGAGTCCGCAGGACTTGACATGATCAAATCGAAATATTTACCCACGGTGGTCATGCAATAAATAAAAAATCAATGATACAATAGAAAGAGAAACGATCTGAGAAACAACAAGAAAGCGTCTTTGAGTGGACGGACAGACATGACAAGAGACGGGAGATTTATCCAATGGAATGCAAATAGAAAAATTATTCATAAAAATCTTGAGCATTATTGTTTACTCAGCGTCAATCCATGTTTTGGAGTACCATTCATTCTCCTTAGTCGTGGGAGAGCTTTTATATAAGATTCAATTGTATTGATGTGAGACTTTCTCATCCAGCTCTGCACCCCATCATTCACTTCTTGAGGATAATACATATTAAGCCACATGAAAGAAAATGCGGTATTAAGTCCTGGAACATGAAATTAAGTCAAGATGTTTGAAAACTTCCCATATGTCCCAGAAATTCCTTTTGGTTAAATCAACAGAAAATATGATCCTCGAGAATCATCGATGACTACGAGAAAACGTTGAATGGTAAAGGTTTACAGGGAACCAACCTTTATGGGTTTTATTGGCAACAAGTATTTGTTACAAGTCACAAGTTGTGTGTTGTTTACTCACGAAGCATTTCTATTTACATTCTTCCTGATTTCCATTCATAAAATAAAGTACATGCCTTTAAGCTGTTTTGTTATTGCTCCATCCTAGAAATTAAATCCATTTTACATTTACTGCGTGTAGGATGTGGAGTTGAAAATGACCATTACTTGTCAAAAGGACGCGTTGTTGGTGGTTCGCCGGCCACCCCGACGGAATTCTCTTGGACTGTGGCCCTGGTTAGGAAGTCATCGTCATTTTCTTCCGTGTCTAGATCAGTACGACCATTCTGTGGGGGTTCCCTAATATCCGATCGCTATGGTATGTAGATCTCATCCTCGCCCAGAAACACCAATGAATTTTTATTTTTCACAGCAAGAGTGTAATCAAAATCTAATGCTTTCTATTTAATAAGAAAGGCAGCTAATAATTTAATAGTCTACTTTATTGCTGTCATTTTCAGTTATTACAGCGGCCCACTGCGTCTCCAAGTAAGTGAGCCATAAACGAAATTGCTCTTCCATTTTTAATACTTTCTTCACGATTTGATAGCATCTCCATTCCGCATCTTGCTTGTGGTATTCAGCTTACTTTTCTATGTGTAATGTGGGCTTTTCACTGTCTGAACATTACATTTGGTCTCTGAATGAACGAGTTGAGATTGATTTTAATATCTTTCCTTCAGACTTTTGTCGTACAGCATACATATACACATATCTGCAATATGAATATATTTCTTGCAAGGACAGAATAAAAAAATTGGGCCCAATTTGAATTCAATTGATGATTGTGATTCTTGGCAGTTCATGGCTGTAGCTTGAGAGAATTCGGTTTAGAAATATTAGCTAATGATGTCATGTCAGTGATAGGAATGAATAAGAGAATTGACTTTGCTTAATCGAAGATCAAAATAAATAAAAACTAATTGTGCAAGACGAAACGCCACGTATAAGCAGGCTGATTTTAATTTAATGAGGCATGAGTACATATATGACTAGGAGAAAATACAAGTCATAGTGGATCCAATTTGGTCAATATTGTGCATTCCTAAGTCATTTAACAATAAAAATAAATTGATGTGTACGCTCGTAAAAAAACGCGGCAGCTTTTGTTAAACGGTGTCACACAAAGTTATTCCAAGCAATCAGAAATATGGCTATAAAACACAATTGGCTACTTTTGTAGTTTTAGAACTTGTCCAACAAGTGGGATCAGTCTGAAAGCTACGTATGCCATGCCAAGATCGAGTTGTTCCACCTAATGCTACGACATTTACAAAGCGCAGCTTAAACCTTCTCTAGCTCCCCAGTCTAGAGTAATAAAGATGTCCAAGCTAATTTGTTGCTTGGGTCGCATTATCCAAGTGGACATCTGACGCTTACATGCTTTCCTCCTTCTTCTGATGCATTTCCATTATGAATTTGTTTCACTCCAGCACGCATCTTTTATAGTGTATGAAATATGGTTTGGTTGATACCAAAGTAAAGGGAAACATTAACTTCAATCCGAATAAAATATACCTTTTTAAAGCAACAAGATAATCAGGGAACCAAGGAGTAGTGGCGGTGTTGGTAGTACGAATCCTAAAGAAATATTTGATGTCCTCCTCATCGAGCATGATGTCACACGATTAGACGATGTTCCTGGAGGTAGTATGCGAACGGGTGTGGACAAAATAGTTGTACATCCACGCTACAACAATGTCTCTTTTGATTATGATGTGGCTTTAATTCGGTTGGAACGACCAATTGAGTTTACTTCTCAGCCCAGTTTTTACCGTTATGATACATTCGACTTTCACTCTGTAAGTATTACGGATTCTATACCCACAGTTTGAATATTGATCAATCCTATCAACTTTTCTTATATTTTAGAGACGTAGATTTATTCCAGAAGTGGAAGCACGTCCCCTTCTACCGAGACCTACTCCAATTTGTTTGCCGTCAGATAAGGGTGAATCGCTTGTAGACAAGTATGCAACCATCACAGGATGGGGCCTAACAGACGAAGGTAATAATTTTGCATTAATTTGCACAACAAATAGGTTGTACAAATTTACACGAAACTCATCTCTTGAGTAATACACTTTGACACCTGAATTAATGCCGAGAATTAGGAAATATGCCTTGAAGGAGTTTTTGTCAAAGGTTTAGGTATCCGCAGTTCAGTGCACGGATACCCTTAATTTTGGTGGTGCAAGTTCAAGACAGCAATAGAATAATGTGGTTGAGAGCCCATAACGTGAACATTCCTTGTTCATTACTCTCCATTGTATTGAGAGGGAGACGGTGAAGGAGGAGATCATAAGACAAGATGTTATCAGCATTATTATTAAAGGACCCACTTTCTCAGACAGACATTGGACCGGCTTGGTGTCCAATTTTCTATTTAATGTCGCCCAGTTCACAGTGTGAGCTATAGAACTAGAGTTAGAGTCTCATTTATCAACTCCTTCAAAAAGCTGATAAACCCTCTTCAACGGCTTGATTTATCTTTCCCCTTTAAACCCTTTTGTTAAATCGTTCGTGGTCGTAACTTTCTAATCTGTGAATTACGACTTTATCTGGTCAGTCTGGCCAAAGCTGCAGTAAATTGCATTGAATTTCTCCCTTGTTGGTCACCAGCTTGCACTAAATTTTATTAAGACTGAGAGTACTACTCAGTGAGTAGAAGTGTCATTTGAAATGGTATGAAATCTTATCTCATGAGTGTAAAATTGTACAGATAGTTGGTTTCTCTCATTTTCCGTATATGCGGTCCGAGAAAAATCGAGTTGAAATTTGAAGAAATGAGACGCGTTTAACACGTAATCTTTCTCTTGTCGATTTATATGACAAGCTTGAGAGCAAACAATTGTCCCCGGATGTATCACATTGTTGGCATTAGAGCAGTTTATGACTGTCGCCTGTGAAAGTTACAAGAAATATTTTTAACTATCAATAAAATTGAGTAAATATTTTTCCATGATAAATATTGCAGAGAATGTTTAAACTATTTCCATTAGGTGGAATGCCTTCAGATGAGCTGTTGAAGGCGACAGTTCAGATTTTTAATGACTCGTTGTGTAAGGAAATTTACAAGGAATATAATTATCCAGTGACAAATACCATGATGTGTGCCGGATTCTTGGCTGGGAAAGTTGACGCTTGTGTGGTACGTTGTTATGTTGGCTAATTGTCTTCTTAGACAATACCATTAGATTATTGTTTATTCAAAGTTATTACTTCCATGCAATGTAGGGTGATAGTGGCGGTGGATTAATTGTTAAAGAAAATGAAAAGTATGTTATTGCCGGAATAACGTCCTGGGGTCGAGGTTGCGGAAGAAAAAAGCAGCCAGGGGTATATACAAAAATACCAGGTAGGCGACATGGTTCCTTAATATACTATAAAGGAATTTCAATCAAAGACTTAACAAAATTAATTATACTTTCAGCTTTAATTGAATGGATCCGAAAAGAAGCCAGCGACGGAATTTGGTGCGTATAGCACTGAAATAGTTGCAAATCACATAATTGCGATAAAGCCAAACCACCTTTGAATTTAAATTGTTAAGACATAATTGAAACGAAGTTTATATTGCTTGTGGTATAAATAAGGTATTCTGAAATATACACTATTTGGGTAGTTTTGTAGAATTTCTGACTGACACTTAACTCATGTTTTTACAATAAAAGGAAGCTGCATGGTATTGATGGTATTGTGTTATTTCTTTGATTTTTTAACCCACAACCCCACCGACCCACTAACTATACGATAATAGGTATTCCTTTACTAACTGGCCTTTTGTGTGTGGATTTATAAGACAGTTATGGGCTGTATTTCACACCTATTAGAGACCATTAGTGTGATTGCAGAGTGTGGTCTACTCTATTTTATGATCATTCATTTTCATCTCTGCTCTTTAGATCCCAATGGGAATTCAGGTATCAATCTCAATTTCGAATGTCAGGTGAGGTGCAGTTCCACAAATGAATGAGCAAACGTATAAAAATCCTTTGCTGAATATAAATGCTTATTCCTCCTTTGATTTCATGTATTTTAGTTCTGGTGGTTGCAAGTTGCAATACACACTGTAGGTATTCCTTTTATTGCCTACACGAGTACTGCACAATAAAATCGACGGGGAAAAGGTAATTCTTGAGTTTTGATGTATAATGATACTGGATTTCCATTTTATTAGTGTTTTCATCAGGTATGGTTTTGTTTGACCATGAAGGACAATGAAGAAATACATATGAAGAAATATTTAGAGCATGTTTGATAATTTTAAAGGTTAAATTAAATGCAAGGGTTAAAGGCAAGAATCGTGATTTGGGCTTGGTCGTGAGCTAACGGTTTTTTCATTTCCATGCTTGTCAATTGTAAAATTCCCACTCGAAAATTTATTGCCAATCTAAACTAATTGGACGCTTAGCCCATCATTCCGCCTCTTCTTTTGTATTTTAACACCGGTTATTCATATCTTGCATGAAAATTATAGCCAATACAAGAACGTACAATCCAAAAACGAGAATTGGGTTCAAATCACTTTCTTGAAAATCCAAAACTGTATTTGCAAACTAATTTTATGGTTTCATTTTGCATAGACTAATAAGGCAAAGGGCTGGAAAATATGGTATACATACCGATGATGCCAACTAATAAACCAACTGTAACAGAAAATACGAATGACCAAATCCATGCATCGACTGATTATTTGTACCTCGTTTCGATTTTACAACTACAAGTTTCTTCTTATGTCATTTACATGTTTACAACGGCCGACAAGATTTTTACGACTTTCTTGCACGATACGACAGTAAGAGGAAAAATTTAAGGTGAGTGGGCAACAAAAATGCAATCACATTAATTTTTGTGCATAGACTCGCATTTTCGGATCACTCATTCAATCACGAACCAATGACGGTTTAAATCACAAAAATCAAGTTTATTAAGCTTATTTTTCCCAGACCATGGCAAAGTGATTAAGTCGCTCCACAATCATGTTTCTTATCATTGGCCGGATCTTTTGACAGAGGAGAAATTAAGCAATTTTACCACACCTTGCATGTAATCAGAGTTATAAGTCCCGTCACAAATCAAGAATGCTCGTTAAATTCACGTCCTGATCCTGATCCCGACATCCCTTACTTCAGGTGCCTCGACAAATTCCTAACCTTAGGTGGGATTTACCTGGAGTTTGTAATTTGCATGAGAAAATAATCGGCACGAAACAAGCGATGAGATCTCCAGTTTGACAGCATTGTTCATTGCTTTTTATTGTATATCGGAAATATTTAAATGTCTGTATAATTTTATTTATAGAGTCGTCACGCTAAACATTAACAAAATTAGTTGTACGTTCGAAGTCTTAGTTTTAGTCTTGGCCCCAAACCCATTTTTTCTGAACTCGAATTTGTATCCGCAATTATTGCTGAAGACGATGAAGCAGTATTTTTCTCAAGTTTCGCTTTCACCCAACTACTGGAGGATTTACTTCTTTGAAGGTGATGCTGCTTTATCGTCTCTGGATTATGGGAAAGAGATGCTTCTTTATTTCCCCTTCGAGTTTTAGTAGGATATAAGGTGGTACCTTCCTCGTCGTCGTCAATGAATCTAGCCGTGCTGGTTGTGTCAGGGCGTCGAATACCACTTCCCTCAAAAAATTTTGGAAGAAGTGTCGTTTCCTCTACCCCAACCTCACTTCCAACATTATTCTGTTCATCGTCGAACACAGATGAATCAGTACTAACGTAACCACTTCCAAATATTTGAGTAGGGTCTGAAGGGTTTGACCCCGAGCCATATCTGTGGTACAACATTGTGGCCGCCACGGTATCCTCGAGTTCATCAACTTCTTCTCCGTCCACCGTGGTTGATTTTGATGTTACGATTTCAAATTGTGTGAATGGTTTTGGAGTAGTTTCGACGTGTCTGCTACCGTGTTTCGCTAAGATTGGTGCCGTCCAGTTGGAGGGTTTCAGTACTTTTGAGGTAATGAAGATTGTTGGTTTTTTATTAAAGAGAGATTCTCCCGTTTTCCGAAGTTTTGCCAAAGCCAAAATGCTTGGGTTCGTAGTGTGTTCTGTATTATATTTATTATCATTGGAAGAGGAAGGTCCCCACAAAGTGTCCTGCGTCGTTTTCCTGTAGGCTGGCTTATTAGTACTTGGTTGTGAAGATATGTCAGCAGATAATTTGTACTTGTTATAAGAGTGAGAAGAAATGGGATAAACGGACATAACAGGTCGTAACGTCATTCTTCCTTGAATTTTAGAGCTATCAATATTAGCACTTTCTTCTGAAACAATGTCAGTCGATTTTTTGTTTCGTCCACCCGAAATTAAATTTTGACTCTGAATTTTTTCACTGGTCGAGAATTGTATGCTGGTTCTGTAAAAATGCAATTTCAAGATATTCATTATGACCATTGGACATCACTCTTCAGAAACAAAGCTCAAAGACGAAACATTAAGCAATCGCAAAGTCAGTCGACTTGAATAATTGTTATCAATAAGCTGCCAAGCATGCACAAAAAGTAATCAAGTCAAAAGTCTCAAGTTACAAAGTGATCCAAATTCTGTTACTCTGATTCTTCATAATAAATTGGAAAATTGAGAAAGGATGAAGACGATGAAATCGCAAAATAATGAATTTAAAAAAATGTCCATGTCTGACACGTCCTTACCAAGAAAATCTTACCGAGACTCGGACTCGGTGGCCGGAGTCCCATCCTCAATGTCAGTTCGAAGTTCACTAGGGTCAGGGAACATTGTCACTGGATAATTGTAGTACAAACATCGAACTTGTTCACAAATAAATGGTAGAGATTTATTGCATTCTTCTGCAGTGAATATAGCTCGTTTGGTCATCGGAGTAATTGCTGCAACATTAATACCTTCTCATTTCCAACGAAAAACATGGATTTTAATATGTAATACTCACGTGGCTTCATTGACATGCAGTGCCTTGGATTATCAGGAGTCCTAAATCAAGCAAACATTAATGTATTTCTGACGTTTATTTGCTATTGTTAATTATTTTTTTAAAGAATTCGATTTAGTACCTTTTACCATTGCTCAACAAGTAAATTAGAAGGCAATATCATTGTAGAATGATTAAACGCATGTATTTATAACACGACTAAAGTGAGACTCTCACGATATTGACTTTCAGCAATAAGTACAGCTTTGTCTCTGCAGTATTAATTACAGTTCTCACGTCAAGATCGTACTCATTGAGAAATGAAACAACGTGTGGAATATCTATTATTTGATTTGAAGATGTCTTCAAGATAATTGTGATGTCATTTTCATCAACTTGTGGCATGCAGTGTGCCAATCGGTACACTTGATGAAAATTGAATGGTTTGGAGATAATTATTACCTAATTATGAGAGAGTGCTGTGACTTTTTAAACACAAAAGTTGGAGGTGATAAAAAAGATAATACTATGAGTACTAGTTACATACTTGCAAAACTAAAGCTAATTAATTACGTGTAACATAAAACCTCTCATAATCCCTGTCTTGAGAATGAAAAACTTTACATCAATGCCAAGCCAAACTCGTTTCTCATGTCTGCGAGTTATGCAAACTGGATACCAATGATTAACAATGCATGAAAATTTACTTACGCCGCACCGACTCCGTTTTTTAGCCAATAGTCTGCAAAACTGCTATTAAGTTGTTCCCCAGAACTCATCCAAATCCAACTTTCTGCACCAAGTCGGTTTCCACTAGTCCAGTATTTTCCATGAGTCATAGGATTTGCTAATAAAATGTTAAAATTTCATGTTAGCATGGTTCTAGTCATGTAAAACAAAAGAGTTCACAACATACCGTCTCTATTCAGGTATGCCGAAATCGTCTCGACTTCCTCGGTTGTCTCCAGCACTGCCAATTGAAGTCCAAGGGTTCGGCAGTACTGATAGGCCAAATGAAAATTTAGAGTAGGTGCATAAGGCGATGATGTACTGAACCAATATTGATTCCCATTCATTGCTACCAGTTTCACATTACCAGCAATTCCTGTTTGCAACAAAATTAATCCATCATTTAATTAGACATTTAACCACTCGAACGTTACAATGAAATATTTGTCCTATTTACCTCTACTATCAACCATGCAAAGAATAAAACTTGCCAGTAAAAGTCCGGAACGATAAATTTGTCCCATTTTTAAAGATATATGTAACATTAGTGCGATGATCAACCAACTGAATAAGTATGGCCAGGCTAACTGAATACTAAATATTCGAAATGATGGATCTGAGACTGCACTCCTAACTGTGCATTCTATCTCTTCGACTATGACATGGAGATTGAAGAGGTTCGAAGCGTTGACCGGTGATTATAAGAAATGAAGAGGAACGCTCTTATTCATAGTTTCTTTATAATCTATATCACTACACTGCATCCTGTAAGATGAATGCTTTATCCAATACTTGCTCCCCTAGATAAACTTTACGACATGATGCATTGTTACGATGGACGTGAGAATTTTTCATACTGCGTTCCGTTCAAACTACTTAATGCGAAGCAAGAGTTAATTTTGTGGATGTTGGATTGGATTACAAACATACATAGACGGGACATAAAAAGGATGTATAATGAATGGTTGACGTTGATGGGTGGGCAGGGTGGGTATAGTTGTGGAAGAACCAAGAGTTGTTTAATAAAACATTGCTGCAATTTAAAAGCCGTCTGTAGTAATTATGGGTCTATCGTCCACCTGAGGGAAAATGTGGTCATCAGGCTTTTAAATCAGGGATTTTTAAAATTCAGAAATAAAAAGGGAGCCCAATTTACGTCCGATTATCGAACCGTTACAGATGTGACAAACTATTTTGATACCACTCCACATGTACGAATATTATCCGAAATTGGCATCACATTGATGGTTAGTTCAATACCCTTACACATTTTTTGCTTGGGTTGGCATTGTTGCACTTTTACTTTCATCAAGATAATGGCCATCACCCAACAAAACAATAATGAGCTGACTAATAATGACTGGTGTGTATACACACAGCCTCACCGCAGCTTGTATCCAGGCTATATCTTCTGAAACAACCCGGAATTTAATACCCCTTTCTAATCAAAGACGAGAATGCCAACAATACAATGCACAATAAATAATTGAACAATCTCGCATCAATTTCTAACATTATGATTTACTTCTGCTGCAGTCATGTGAAGTTATTCACCTCGGAAAATTGTAGGCAAGTTCTTATAGCAAAGACAGTTTGTCAGATCAATAAAATAAAATTATAATGACAAAACAAAATAAATTATGAACATCTTCAAATGTGTCGAGCTAGAGATCATCATCGTTTTCACTGCCGGCCAATATTGACAAAATTTGTTTAGCACTTGGTCGATCTTCAGGGTCTTCTTCAGTACAACAGTAGAATAAACCAAGAATGATATTGTAGCTGTCGTCAAAGTCAAAATCGGGCAAGGTTGGCCGTTTACCTATTAAAAATATATCACGTTTAATGAATGTCATTCTCATCCATATGAAATTATAATATAAATGGAGTAAGTGCGTACCGAGTTGGCGTTGAAGCGCAGCGTCAAACGCTTGTTCATCAAATTCATCATCCGAATTTGAATCGTCTAATCCAGTGTCCGACATTGTCTCGCCATAATCATCCTCTGCGGTACTGAAATGCGGAGGCTTCAAGCTGATCATTTCGTGTAAAGTTAGTCCATATGGATAAATATCCGATTTCGCAGTAACAGGATACTTTTTCTCCCCTGAAAATTGAATAATTACATTAACCACACTATACCTCTGTGCAGGCATTTGCAGACAATCATTATATACCAACCCCGATTAACTAAAATAACTTCCATCGGATTCCAAATCTCTGTCCCCACATATCTTCCATCAATCAGCCCATCATTTCCAATTTTACGAGAAACTCCAAAATCACACAATTTTGTAGTTTCAAATTCGCCAAACACGAGAACATTAGCACTCTTTAGATCTCCATGAATTAGCTTTTTCTGCTCATGAAGGTAAACCAACGCCTGGCCAATATCTACTGCAACCTTGTGTATATTTGTAGCCGGGAACGGAATCACCCCATTAGGGGTCATTTCTTCAACACGTTCTTCAATTAAATCTCCCAAGGACTTTGACGCTTTCTCCATAGCCAAGTAAGCAACATCGGATGTTGGATGTCCATACGCTCGATAGCCAATAATATTGGGATGAGTAAGATTTCTTAGAATTTCAGCTTCAAATTCAAGCCTTCTCCCATACACTTCCTTACCCTGGCGGATCTTTGATATTTTTTTGATAGCCCAGGGGGACCTCACTTCTCCTGAAAAAATAATGTTCATGTTTATAAATATGACGCACCGTCTCATGTTTTATTTATGAGGAAGGTATGATATTAAGGCGCAG
>JAQIWQ010000855.1:0-13326 GCA_034695825.1 Folsomia inoculata
TTATTCTAATTCCAGTGAAAATAGATCTCGAATGATAAAAACATACTTTTTCCTCGTCATCATGGTCATAATTCTACCCAGCATTGGTCTGGTGACGTAATGAACGAATTTAATACACACGTCAAATAAATATGAATTGTATTGGCATTTGTTAAAGTGGGAATTAACTTAATAGGTTGACAAAAGTGATTGCGGAGAAAAATTTAAATAACTTGATAGCAACCGTTTTTCGGTGGGAATGTAAGTTCATTAGACATTACTTTTGTGCAAAGGTGTAGTGTAATTCACAATTGCATTGAACAACAGGCATCTTGGCTCCCCAGAATGGAGAATTTTTTGTCAACTACATGTGTACAGGTAGAAAGAATACTTTGCAGTATATGTGATGATTGAAGGAACATTTTTTTCAGCAACATTCGTCGGAACTTTATCCGAGTTACTAAGAATTCCTGAAATTTTATTATTCTGCATCAATACCTGTTGCCTTCAAAGTCCAGGAGAAATTCGATCCCTTAAACTTCGTGCACAAATCGAATTTCCATTGGGGTCGCAATACTCCTATACGATGCTCTACTACGTCATGTTTTGCGTTTTTAGCTTTATTTTCCCAATCATCACACCTTTTGGTATCAATAGATTAACTATAAGGTGTTATACAGTTGCAGGGACCACGCTATTTCTTTCTTTCCAGGATTGTGCTACATGATTGTAAAGCATTTCGTGGACAAGTATAACATTTACTTCGTATTTGGATCGTGCTCAGAGACGCCTATGCAAGAAATTCATGGATTAGCTGTTCGTTGCACGGTGTTTGGAGTTTATTTGGCGCAGTTTGTTGTGGTCGCATATTGCATTACTCAAGCTTACTACCATCAACTTAAACCGGATGTCACACAGTGGGAGACGTCTGAGGAACAAGACCGCTGTAAGTTTTAACGCTTAACGCTTGTCCACTGAAAAATGTAGAAATCAAACTTACAAAAATTATGTAAATTTCCAGTTAAACGGGGTTTGATTTTCTATTCGCTGCTTACTTTGTCTGCTACATTGATTCCTTACATTCTCCATTGTTTGTGTGGATTTTGTTCATTTGTAATGCCAGTTTACTATCGGGTGAGTAAAACCAGGTGGAAATTTGAAGCTTTGTTAGAAGATAACAGTTTTTGGCATTCGCTTAGCGAACGTCTGATCCTGATATGGCTTGTGGACCATTTGCCCCAAGCCGTCGACTATACCATCCAAACCGATTAGAAATCCTTGCAGGTAACGAGTATATAATTAACAAGTGAAAGTCTCATAGACGTAATTAAAAATCTTGGTTTTTTAATTGCTTTGCAGACGACGAACTCAAGGGTTTTTATAATAAAGCTGCATCAAATCGAAGGTTTGCCCCAGAAGTGTTTCATGAACTGAGATTTCTCACGTCTATTACTGGCTTAATGAATAGAAAATGTTTGGGTAAATCTAAAAAAAAGTATGCGTCACAATCCCTTGAGATTATGAAATTATGAATCTGGTTGATTTTGGAACAGGTTCACACGACTCTTCTGATTCTGACTCTGAGGACGAGTTCAAAAAATTTGAACGTCCACTACAATTACCGGACAGTATCATTCCATTGAATCTAAAACTGAAAGGAACAAAATCAGTGGCCCGCAATGGGAACCAAGTGTGAGTGTGAATGCAAATGGAAAACATTATTTTGCATAAAAACCCTTCTACATAATGTTAAAGAGATGTAAAAATGATTATAATTTATAGTGGAAATACCTTTAATAAAAAAGGCCCATTTGTTTTACTTCAAATCAAAATTTGTAATAGGAATCAAACGACTTTATTATGCGGTACATCGTTATCATGAATCTGTTTGATTTCGAATGAGTTTGACTGAATATCTCGGTAGCATGTAATTTGTATTTGAATAAATGACTGACTCTGATGATGTTGGAGGAACTGTATGAGTTTGAGTTGTAAAGTAACGATGAACATGTTGCGGTAATTATTGAAGGAGGGTGCCAAGGTGGGAATTGCTATCAGAACAAAACTGATCAGGTACATTTATGTAACATTTCACTCTTATTGATGGATATGAAGGCTGACGACGCTGAACCTCTCTTTTATTTCTTCCATACATCCTCGGGACAACTTTTAAATAAAAATAAACAAGTTTTTAGTATTTGCATTGATCATTCTGTTCATACGATTTAAACCAGACTTACCATCAGAGGACGTAGTCCAAAGTCGAGAGTCACAAGACTTTGCATATGAAACAGAGCCAGATAAAATGAAACTTCAGTGATTTCAACTGGGTCACTGGTTCGTTTGCATTTTAAGTTCAAAGTTTTCAATTCTGAAAAATAGAGAAAATTTGTTAACTTTTGCCCATGTCGAAAGTTCATAATTTAGCCGTACTTTTGAGGCATACAATGGACCGTGAAGTTTGATAATTGTCGAGGTCCTTCATAACAAAATCGTAACACCTTGATTGATTGATTTCAGCACACAACTCATGCGGTACTCCGGTGATAATGTCATCGATTAAGCTCACATATCGAGTGTTAATTGATAACTCTTCCAAGTTAGGTATAAGTTCATAAATCACATTTATCAATAGAGGATGGCACTATAAACATAACACAAAGTAAGAATATTTATGAAATTACACCAAAAATTGTTGACCTTACAGGTAACTCTAATTTCCTTAAACGAGGAAATAAGTACGCAGCACGACGCAAGCATGGTACATCGCAAAAATCGCAGGGTAGCTTTAACTTTTCCACGGTCCTAAAAATTCGGTCAATAAGATTTTTAGTTACAAATGCAGCAGACTTTATAAAATCCTTACAACGACGGTTTCATTCCAGTTTTCAGAAACTCTTCCCATTCACCAAATAGCTCGCTAAAGCTCAATGTTCTCAACTTGGGGAACTGATCAACAAAACTTATGTGGGGAAAAGTGACCGATATTCGTCCCAACATAGATCCTTTGATTTTAAGGGTTTGTAATTGTTGCATGCAAGGAAATTCGATTACGCATAATGAGCTCATTGCCACCTAATTCAAACATAAAATATAAATCATTGTCTCGTGTTATGTAATAAATTATCAGTTCAGCAAGTGAGAACATACATCCGACAGCTTGAAAGTCTCTAAAGATGTACTTTGACTCTCCAAAAACATTTTCATCCCGTTTGAATTCGGCAAATGAGACCCCCAAAAGTCCATGCTCAAATGCTTCAGGGACAGACCCAAATTGGACATTGATATCAAGTGAACCTCATTCATTTGTGCTTCAATTTCTAGTCGTCGTATTTTTGTGATGTTTTCGCACAAAAGTAGAGAGTCAATAAGGCACATTACCGCCTCACCATCATCAAATCCATGATGACTCATTAAAATAATGTGTTCCAATTGTGAAGCATCTTTAATAATCTGGTTGATGAATTCAAAGAAATCATTCAGAATATCTGGACAAGCCTGCAGCATCTGAATTCTCAATGTCGTCAGGAGCTCAAAGTTAAGGTTGGTTGGCAATCCTTTTCGAAAGATTCGTCTCCCACAATCTTCTCTGATCGTCAGCTCTTGCATATAAGGACCACAAACTTGAAAAAACTCCGAAACTGTTCCTTCTCGTGTGCTTGGTTGCACAATCGAAGTCCCAATATCAAATTGGGTAAAGGGACATTCTTGACTCACTTGGACCAAATGGATGAAATCCATCTACGAAATTTCATTTAAATGTTAATGATTGAATCAGTTGATGAATTAAATTAAACATTAACCATTTCATTTATGCCATAATTTTTTGCGTTTGTGAAGTAATTGTCTTCATTGAAACTCAGTGTCACTTTTGAGCAGTAGGGATAAAAGAATTGAGAAGCCATTTGATTCCAGTGTCGATTAACAACTCGTGCAGCTTTCAGTTCAAGAAGAGGCAAGTAGCTCAACAATTTCTCTATAATCTATAATCAATCATAAATATGAAATTAATCACCCCATGCACACTCGTAACATATTTCAAAGATAATCAGTAGCCTCACCAGATCAACATTCATGGGATTCAATCGTCTATCCCCCTTTGGGGATGTTGAGGAAGACCTTAATCGAATGCTCCCAAATGATTTGATTTCTGCATCCAATGCAACCTTTTGGTTTACTTTCTCCATTTTTACAGCAGTAAAGTTAAGATCGTCGTTCTTTGAGCTTCAATCTCTTTCAATCTACAATACAAATTGTAAAATTCTCAGTCACAATATTGCATTATTATTCTCAGTCACAATATTACGTATTATCTTGATGTAGCTCATAATGAGAAAAGTCATGCACTATTTTTTCAACTAAATACCAAACCTAACAAATTTCTTAATGCGAATGAAAATGTTCATCATTACGTAATTCGGAGCTTGTCATTTCGTACTTACAATTTTCTATTTTTGGTACTATAATTGTTGGATTTTGAGGAGTGAGAGAAAGCACCAATGCGTTTATGGGCTTAAACTAAAGTTTAATAATTTTATTAACTGAGAATAACTATTTTAATGTATATAACATTAAATAATCCAACACTACAATTCTCATTTCAACTTGTATGTCACTTGTTTAATAAGATAAAACGTTAAATTCCATAATACGTATTTATTGTGGATATATTGTGCACCGTTATTTGCGTACGAATAAAAATTGTAATTACGTCTCGAATACGATAAAATAAGAGCACTTTCTCCGTTGAATCAGATGGAGATCATTGCCATTGCCATTAAGAGAATGGTCCACTGAATCAAGCAAAGCAAGTGGAGATACATATTGGTGGCTAAAATCCAAAATTTCCTTCCTTCCTTCCTTCCTTCTTGCTAAATACGTCTCTCCCGTAATATACTTTTCCATTTGTTACATAACCATCTTCCCTATGACGAATACAATTTCACAACATCTTCCATTCTTAACTCTAAACATTCGTACACTGCTGAATCGGATTCATACACACAATTTCATAACTCCTTTAAAAGACATTATCGGCAACCTGTGGCGTTGTACATTACATAGGATTTTCCGCTGTATACATTGTTTTGAACACGAGCCTTATATAAGCAAAAATAAGGGTGGAATTATATAACTATACAATTAAAAATAACTGTATATTTCTTCCATATGGAAGAAATAATGATAAAATATGACATAATAATGTGGAAACATCTGGTGGAAGTAGTAATTATAAATTATTATTATTCCTCATTACAATGGAAAAAGTCTTATCATTGTGACTTGCTGCAGAAATAAAGTAATTTGTTGTTTTATTATGCAAAAATTCAGATGGGATAATTTTCCAAGAGGTTATGGTCCACATGGCTACCTGCCTTGATAATTTTCATATGCACACTTGATCGAGTTGACGTCATTCTGTTGACGATTTTGAATTTTGCATTTGCATACCGTTCCATAATTTCATGTTGTACTTTACGTTACACTTGTAAGCTAGCATAATGGCTGGATCCTCTCGTGATATCCGGCTTCCTCCAAAGTGGATTGAGCTTAATATGACAAAACGAGAGTGTAATTTCTTCATTCCCACTGTTGAAGATGACGCCATGTGCCAATGTGGTAAGGAGAAAGTTGACCATGACGATACAGCCATTGCAAAGCACGTACATCGCCCTTCGGATTCTTCTTGGACGCCGGGTCTACATACAACTTCATACCCGACAGATTCATTTGGTAGTGTGGTATTTGAAGGGGAACACCATCCAAATAAGGCACATTTCGTACGACTTTCCTACGACACCAACTCGGAAACAGGTACGAAAATGGTAGTAATGAAATGAATCTTGTACATTAAAATAATAGATCATTTGTAATAAATTACAAAATTATTTTTTAAGTTCTACAACTAATGACACTTGTATGGGGACTGCCGATGCCCAAACTATTGATCACCATTCAAGGATCTACCACTAACTTTCACCTGTCTGATCGCCTCGGAAAAGTGTTACAGTCGGGCTTAATTAGAGCTGCCAAGTCTTGTAACGCTTGGATATTTACACGTAAAATGTTTTTCTGCTCCTGCTTGAGTGAATTTTGAAAATTGAATATTATTTTGTAGCTGGCTTAAATGACGGAGTAACCAAGCACATTGGAATGGCACTTAATAGGAATACTGTTAAAAGAGGTTCAAGGGTTGTAGCGATAGGAATTTGCCCTTGGGGATTAGTTGAACATCGTAAAGATTTGGTGGTTAAAAATAAGGACACAGTATATAATCCCTTGGAACACTCACAGTCTAAATTTAGAGGACTTAATCCGAAGCACAATAACTTTCTTCTGGTTGATAATGGAAGCGTTGGTAAAGTTGGGGGCGAGACATATTTCCGAAGAAGGCTGGAAAAGTGCATTTCAAATCATCCCACAGGACCAAGTAATGTCATTTTTGAATGCACAATCTAATGAAAACATCCCCCCATTATTCTTATCTGTAGTTCTCGATTTGTTTTAGGTAGGGGTTATGGAATTCCGTCATTGTCAATTGGAATTCCGGTCGTCTGTATCGTAATCGAAGGAGGGGTGTCCACTCTAAGGGCTATTGGAGATTATCTTCACGGTGAGCCACCGACTCCCGTTGTGATTTTAGGTAGGAATATATTTATATATTAATCATTATTAATATTTGATGGTCATCCACTTTCCGAAAATAATAATTGGTTTTGTGGACACAGCGGATTCCGGGAGAACTTCAGATTTGGTGGCTTGGGTCCTGCGACGAGCACAACAGTTACCACCAGGAGCAGACATTGGCATCTGGCGTCAAGACATTTACGTAGAGATGATGAAAATTTATCAAGTAAAGGCAGCAGAATGTCCTGTACTCTTTGCGCAAATGAAAAGGATAGTTTCAAAGAAAAATCTGGTAGAAAGAATAATTATTATCATCATACATGTATATATACGATGTGTAGATTTTAGTTTGATTCAATTTTGAAACATTTAAAAAGGTCACTGTATATAACATGTACCAAACCGATGAGCAATTTGATTCTGTGATTCTTGGTTCAATATTTCGCTCACAACATTTGTCCCCCTTGCAACAACTTTCTTTGGCGTTGGTATGGGATAGAGTGGACATTGCCGAATCTGTAAGATGCATATCCAAAATGGTAATTCGTTGCAGGAGTTTTAAATAAAATGTTGATCTAAATTTCAGGAAGTGTTTGTGTACGGCCGTGAGTGGTCCGCAGGTACATCATACATACTGTATATGATTGTTAGGGTTGTTGTAATATTGATGACTAAATATATATTGGTCTAAACAACCGAACCCTGTTACCTTAACAGAGCATCTAGAGATCATGATGTTGGAAGCCTTAGTTTGCAATAGACTTGAATTTGTTAGCCTGTTATTAGAACATGGAGTGAATATGCAGCGTTTCCTCACAGTGAATAGACTTGAAACGCTTTATAATGTGGAACACTCAGGAGTTTTGAAGGTGAACTTTCTTGGAAATATCTGAAATGGTATTTCTGTGCCTAACAATATTAACCATTTTAGTTGTTGGTGGCAGAATTAGCCAGGTTGAAGTCTCGCAAAGGTTTAGCAATTAATGGAAAACTTGAAGAAATTACACTAACCCTTCATGCCATTGGAATTGCCATAAGTCACATGATGGGTCACATTTACAAATCAAACTATATTCATTGGATGTCGAATGCGATGGCCACTATGTCCAGTATGGGTGTGGGCTACACCGACAACATTGGGGACCGACAAATAAGCTTGCTTCATCCATTTGATGATCTTTTCGTGTGGGCAGTTCTGACAAAAAGACACGGGTTAGCTCTTTTGCTTTGGGTAGGTTTGGACCAATTTTGTACAGCTATTTTCTATGTTTTAGAAATTCTTGACGAATAATGTCTCTTTTTCAATCTTAGACTCACGGACAAGGGGGACTTGTCAAAGCGTTGGTAGCAGTCAAGTTGAATAAATTCATTTCAGATCAACTTATTGAAAAATCGAATCCCAGTTTTGCCGTGGATTTTCAAAACTATTCTTTGGAATGGGAAACTCTTTCATGTATAGAATCCGTAACAGTATATTAAGAACAAAGTAACATCAACAACGATGAAATTTCTTTGCGTATTTTTAGTTGAACTCGTGGATTCATGTTTCAAGCAAGACCAAAAACTTTCTCGGCAATTACTCACAATGGAGTTGGACCGTTGGTCAAAAATGACTAATTTGCAGGTAATTTTAAATACGTATATGGACGTAGTAAAAGATAAAAAAAAGTACATTGCTATGTCATAAAAACAGCTGGCAGTGATTTCCAATCACAAGATATTACTGGGACATCCGTGCTGTCAGATTCTTCTTGCTGACTTGTGGATGGGGGCATTGAATATTAAAAGTCATCAAACCTTGAAAGTTCTGTTTGGCATCTTCTGTCCATTCCTTGTCTTTTACCTTGAATTCAAATCTACGGAAGAGCTAAAGTTGCTTCCACACCAGGAGAAACTAATCCATGCTACCCATAGTCGAATGGATGAATTTATAGATGACATGAGTGACGCTGCAAGTCTAAGGACTTATCAATTCAAGTCGAAGAGCAGCTTTGTGGGGAAAATATTTCACAGACATCGACATGATCGAGATCCTTCTCCTAAAACTCACGGGCCTGATCATGATTTAATATACACAGACCATGAGCGAATCACACACGGTCATGGACATGACACTGCTAAGGAAAATGCTGCAGATCAATCGGAAAAAGGTACAGAAGACGATACCCTTGTCTTGATTCAACCTGAAGTGTCTTCCATATTACCACTGGAAATGAAAAGTACTCCTTCTCGCACACCATTCCATTCATTCCACATAAATCAACGACAACGATCCAGTTTCGTCACAACCAGGCAGTCACTCCCTTGGTATATAAAGTTCTACGAATTTCAAAGAGCACCTATTACTAATTTTTATCGACATGCGGTATGAATTATTGTTTCATGACTTTCATGCTTACCAATCATTTTCAGCAAATCCTCTCTTTGAATTTTATTGCAGTTGGCTTATATCATATTTGTGATATTGTTCAGCTATCTCATCCTTGTTCCGCAAGATCTTAAACGTATGGGGTGGGTGGAAATATATGTCGTGTCCTACCTAGTGGCTTTGGGATTAGAATGTTGTCGGGAGTTTCTCATAATTGATGCCCTCAACTACTCACAAAAATTTGTCGAGTTCAAATCCCATGTTTGGCAAATCGCAGACTTAATTGGCGTTTGCTTTTTTATGACTGGACTTGGACTTCGACTTTCCCGACAATTTGTTGAACACGGCTTTCTAGTTTACAGAGTTTCCAGCATTTATTGGAACCTCCGGTAAATTATCTCAGTCAGTGTCATAAATATGCGAATACTTCATATATTTCTGATTTCAATTGCAGATTATTCAAATACATGGGAGTACATCGTTTTTTAGGGTAGAGTTGAAATCAAAATCAATCCTAAACAAATGGTTTGCTTACTCCTTGCTATTCCTTCCTTTAGCCCAAAAATTGTCATGATGTTTAAAATGCTAAAGCACATGGTTGGTTACAACTTGAAATTTCTTAAGAACTGAAAATACATAATGTTAATTGTTTTACAGACGTATTTCGCAATGATCATTTTTGTAGTTATCATATCATTCGGGATTGCCAGAGAGGTTACAATTTACAGTTTATCTGTACTCATAAAAATCATATCCGGTTTGTTTAATGAACAATATTTTATGTCTTAGTCCATAAGGTTCCCTAACGTCTACCCTACATGGCGTAACATCATTGAAGCATTTTTGGAACCGTGAGTTATGAAAATTCTGAATTGTTAGCATGAAATTATTAATTCCTGCAATATTTGTTTAATCACATACAGCTACGTTATGATGTTTGGTGAGGTGGACACCGATGCACTTGCACCTCAATGTGGTATTTATAATTATAAGGCATTTGTAATAAATAGCTCATCATATGCAAATATGTGCTTTGAAATACGTAACACTTTTTTTTATTGTTTTTTGAGGGGACGATGAAGAAGAACCATGTCCAGTCGGCTACTGGATCAGTAAGTTTTAAACAATGTTAAATTAAAGTGATAATATTTTATTGTCACCTTTCAGTCCCAATCACTTGGGCAGTATACATGATGGTCTCAAACATTTTAATCGTCAACGTCTTAATCGCCGTGTTCAATGGCGTATATGCTGAAGTGGATGCAATGGCTTTGGAGGTAAATATTCCTGTGATATGGATGGACAGAAATTATATATTACCTAATGTCTACCATGTTTTCTGCAGGTTTGGCTATTTCAGCGATTCAACTTTGTGTATGTCATAATTAATGTATTGTAGAAGAACAACTTTTAATTTATTATTGCTCCAGTATGGAAGTAGAAGGAAAACCATTGCTACCACCACCGTTTATGATTGTGTGCCATATATACCAAATGTTACTTTGGCTCTATCGAAAATCAAAGCGCTGCTTGTGCCAACAAGAGTTGGAAACTCAAGATGATGAAGACGATGGACCAAGAATAATTACGGGAAATGACCACAGACTTAAAACGTTTTTAACACAGGCAGAAGCTAATATTGTGAGTGCAGTCATCCGTCATGACTAACAATAACGCAAAAGTAGATGATTTTATACTCAACGATCTTCTTAGGTATTCGAGTTCGAAGAGGATAATCTAGCAGTATTAAACAGTCGACCTCCAAGTAATACCTACGGGTTATATTCAGATGATGACAATTATGTGGGGATTAGAGGGAGGATTGACCCCAAATTGACAATGGACAGCTTCAAAGATCGTCAAGTAAAACAATTACGGGCAAATTTACAAGAAATTCTTTCCGAGGTGGAATCTAATCGTGAGAAATTAGACCGACTTTTATCATATTGGGAAGCAGCCGAGATGGAGCAGGATAACAATGATTCGGACAGCTTGGTGGACGCAGAATCGACGTCAAGAACATCTAGAATCTTCTTTCGACGAACTCGTACGAGAAATGTGACAGCGAGGTCGGATTAAATCACATATCAAGTCAATATAAAATACTATAATATTGATAGAACAGTAGGATGCAGTTATGTGAAACATTAAAAAAATGTAGAAATCAAGTACATATGAGTTTTTTGTACATTTAATTCATAAATTCGCACATTTATACTTTATATACACACTAATACAGGCTTACAACTCCCTTTAACTTTACAATTTTCTTGCACACTTGACGTAATTATCTTGATCGATATATTACATACACATACATACCTGACACACAGTTATTGCACAACAGAGCGCTATTTGATCACCTTCCTCTAGGTTAGGTTTGCATGGGAGGATTAGATACTATATTTATGATGGGACAGTTGGGGGGAGTGTCTGCAAAGGTTTCGAGTTCTTACAATACAGTTCAAGGATATCTCAACTCATTCACAATACAATATGATGTATAAATCCATTGATATCTGTAAAACGTTACAGAGTACATTCCCTGAAGTTGAAAAAAATATGTTCAGCTTATTACTTCCTTGATTGGAGTTTCGTACAAAATGTATATAATATTTTCAAAATTTTTCTGATTAGAATAGATAAAGTGTAAATAGTATAATTACAATTAATTTAGGTCGACAAATAGCCGTTGGATTAACGGAATATTTACTAACATGCAGTATACAATGTACAAAAGTACCGATGAACACGATTGGTAATTCTATCCCAAAGTCCTTTCTACTAATGCGTGTGATCCCCGCAAAAACTCTGACCCCATAAAGGGGAAACTTTTTACATTTTTCTCATGGCTGTATTGTATTCTCTGGATGCAAATCTGGCGTCACTTTATCATAAAAATGGTACATGAGCTACAGTAAAATCTCCCTAACACTAGCACAATTACAATTATAGATGATACTACTGACGGACAGGTATATATTTATACACAGACACTTGGACAACTAAAGTGAAAGTGAAAAAATTGAGAAATTCATTATTTTATGTACAATAAATAAATTCATAGAGACTTCAAATCAGGATCTATTGTTAAGATTTGACATATCCAAAGCTTTGAAGTCATTCTTATTAGATTGCAAGGGACTGTTTAGAAATCCTCCACGAGGCTCACTGGCTGGTGTAATGGCATAGGAATTGTGACTTCGGGGACGACCACATTGGCTCACCTTTGTAACAGGAATGGTAAGTGTGATGCTATGTCTGCGGTACTTTTCCACTTCACTCATTACTTGAATATTGTTCCCATAATTCAAATGTTCTGGTCCACTCCCTGGAATAAAGTTGTCATCCTCATTCATGGCAAAAGGATCCGACAATGGAGGCCAGTCGCTGGCTGCCAATTCTCTCTCAATTCGGACATGTTCTTTTTTCTCATTGGCCCGGTCATGACCGAACTTCTTGGACACCAAAAAGTTCACCACCCCGTGTTCTATGATGATGGCAATTATGAGATTGACCAAGGCGAATCCAAGAATCGTAAGTCGAAATTCATAAGATGGCGGAAGTAGTAGCTCTAAATGCGTCACGAGCCAGGAACACGGGCCTATGGTCAAGTATACGGTAAATGAGGTGAGGATAATTAGAGCAGCAAGCAAGCTACGGTTGGTCAGTAGGGATTTTCGGTATGGCTTTCCTCTCGAAAACACTATAGCCATGATGATGTATTGGAACATTGAGACAGAGAAAAGTGTGTAATTCTCATAGCTAGCATACTCATCTTCTTTGTGGACATAGGGGGTGAACCATGGTTGGTGTTGGACGTAAGAGAAAGCTATAAATAACAAGAAAGCCGTAAGATTAGGGGCAAGTTTTCCTGCATACTAAACTTTTGACAATGACTCTCCGGGATGATAATATTGAAATACTTACCGAAGCTTTGGATGCCAACTATTGATGCCATATGAAATAAAATTGATGCTATGGGTGAAGCAGAGACTAAACTGGCTGAAGGTGGTTGCCTCACAAGTGGTCCGTCATATGGTTCCGCGTCAAAGAACAGGGCAAAGATTGAAATTAGGAACAGGTCAATAAACAGATCTAAAAATTAAAAATAAATCCTACAACATTGTGTTCAACAATCCAATCCTTCAGCAATAAATGGAATGTCTTACATTGAAGATCTCCAAGATTTGATTGAATTGTGTAAAGTATGATCACAGAGCAGAACTGCGTCAAAGAGTACACTGCCATGTATTTGAAAATCCTGAAATATGGAACAAAATTAACAATAATCCATTGCTGCATAACACAACGTCAGCATCATTTCATAGAAACATCTACCGTAGTTGAGC
>JAQIWQ010000856.1:0-13320 GCA_034695825.1 Folsomia inoculata
AAGGCACTCCGTCCGGTAGTCAGCCTGTCCAGCCAGAATCTTCAAGTATGGTTATGGTTGCTGAAGAATCAACCCCACCCACCACCACTCGGGATGAAGACGAAGGTGAAAGTCAGAACGAAAAAGAACTAGAAGAAGAGCCAGAAACCATCCCACTGGAAGCTGAACTGGAAACAGAAGACGTCGAAAACGATGAAGCCATAGACGAAGAAGGTGATGAGCCAAGTTGGGTTGATCAAGTAAAATCTTTAGAAGACGCTACCTCAGAATCGTTGGCAAATCTTCGAAAACGGTACGGAATAAGGGAGGGATGCGATCTCAAAATTTGGGAACCATTCCACTCTCACTTGCTTGACGTGTTTGATAAAATGAATGTGGACACAGAGGTTTGGGTTTCGCATGCTTAATGCTTCCATCATGAAATTACATGAATATTTAAGCATTTTCTGTTTTATACCAGAACGCTGTAGGTGAACTGTACAAGGTGGCAGATGAGGTTGTTGGTGTGTATAATCGAGAAGTGTTGGAAGCTGAAGAAGCCTGTGTGCAGTTAGGCAAGGTGATGAATGCTGTTGCAAATAACCTGGAGATTCCAGGTAAGCCCATCAAGTCTCAAACTATGACTATGGGGACCGCTGCCGCTATCACCTCTAGTGAGGGTGAGGAGGTGGAGGCGAAGGCTGATGGTCAGGAAGAAGCACAACAAGGGTCAAGTGAAGGCGCTGCTCCTGCACCATAAATTATATGCAATCGAAATTCAAATTATACACCGCAAACAAGAATAAAGGTCGAGTTTTTAAGCAAATACATAAATTGTCATCAACTAACTGTCCAGTCCAGTATTATGTAATCAGTATGCATTCACTTCATCATTGCATTTTTGGTTACATTACATTTAGCTTAAATAATACTCGACGCATACAGTTTTGGCCCAAACTGGACAAGTCCTACAAACTCCTCTATAATTTAAATATTTATTATTACTATTTCAATATTTATAGCAAAATTTGTAATAGGAATTGTTCAAGAAGTACCTCCTGATGTGATCATTGTGCAACATTGCAATGTGAAGTAGTAGTGTAGGTAGTGTACGAATATGAGACAGGGGAGGCATAAAAATGCATGGATTGTTCCACAAGTTCTTGCGGCTTGCGCAAACCTTGCTTTATTTTACTGGATCCTTCTTCCTATTCTCTGTCCAGTTCCGTGTGCAAAACCGGCTCCAGCATACCCATCCACTTCTGCTTTAACAGTGTAGTCTACACTATATTCAGTTGTCCTTGAATATTATTTGAGTGTCACCCTCATATTCTTCATTCTTTTTGCTCCTCTCTTCTTCATTCTCTTCCATCAAAATAGGGAATTTCCAAGATAAAGAAGCTGAAATGTCCAAGAAAGCAGTTTGCGTTTTGAAAGGAGATAAGGTTCAGGGGACCGTTTGGTTTACTCAAGAGGTAATAATCAATCACAAAATATGAAAATAATGGTCATTTTGTAATTATTCACACGTCTGATTGATGATAGGGTGAGGGAAAACCTGTATCCATCACGGGTGAAATAAAAGGTCTCGCTCCGGGCCTTCATGGGTTCCATGTTCACGAATTTGGAGACACGACCGATGGTTGCACTTCAGCCGGACCACATTTCAATCCCAAGGGGAAAACGCATGGAGGTCCTGCAGATGCTGAACGCCATGCCGGAGATTTGGGTAACGTAACTGCCGGTGGTGATGGGGTGGCGAAAATTGAAGTCAAAGATGCTCTCATTTCTCTACTGGGAGATAATAGCGTTGTCGGACGTACCATGGTGGTAAGAATAAATAACGAAACCGTTAGTATGTCGAAAGCTTGGAGAAACCAATAAACTGTATAGTTTTTTAAAAAGTTGTCCTCTAGCCGTTAAAGATACACTTAACTAAAAATGAGAGGATGGAAGGAAGTCAAACTTGATAAATAAATAACGAGTTAAGGCTTTCTTAGGTCCATGCTGATCAGGATGACTTGGGAAAAGGTGGCCACGAACTGAGCAAGACTACAGGAAATGCGGGTGCTCGAGTTGCTTGTGGCGTCATTGGGCTGGCCAAAATTTGAAGACAAGTTAAGTTCAAGGACGAAAAGGTGGTGATCAATTAATGTTTAGGGACAAAATTATTGAATGATTAAGAATATCATAAAAAGATATCGATTTCTTTAAATATTACAGTAAACTGTATTGTAGTGGTTGTATTCGGTACTGGATTTGTTAAAAAGACAAAATTGATTTAATTGTAATGTGTTCTATTCATCAATCTATCAACTAATCCTACATTGGTTAGTTTTGTTCCGGATTATATTATAATACTTATTTTGTGAATTTCGGAAATAGCTATATTATTTTGAGACATTCCCAGAAGACTAAACAGACCAAAAAATATTGGAAAATCCAAAATTTAAAAGCTTTCGAATAGATCATAATAAGCAGTTATGAATAATATGTCAAATGTCATTATCAAATGGAAGAATAAATAAAAATATATGAATGAATGAATAATTCAAAATAATTCTGTGACAAGTTTATTTGTGCAAAATAACACATTTTACAAATGCAAAATGGGCATTTCGATTTTTTGCTTAAGAGCAGTGTTGTTAATTAATTAATTAAACTACGCAATTTCAATCAAAATAAGGACTACATATGCTACGAGTGAGTACAGTACACATACTAATTAAAAAAACAGCAGTGTTACTTTTTTTACAATATAAGTATAAGTCATATTTTTAGTTTTTGACGATGACAATTGCGGTATTTGTACTTTTCACACTTACAAAAAGAGTTGATAACTTATAGTGAATAGTAGTTACCTTATGTATTAGAAAAGTCAATAAAATTCATCATTCTAAAAACGAAAACAATACCTACATATATCTGGTTATGAAAGTCATAGTCATAAGGGGGTCAGTACGAACATACGTACCGATTACTAATAGTATTTGTACAACTTTGTACTGTACATTTTGTCCGGAATTATAAAATAGAAAGGTCTAATAAGAATATAATCTTCAGGGAAGTAAACAAGTACTTGCACAAGAACAGCAAGTGAACGCAAAAAATATGGGTTATTTAAACAGATTACTCTGATAGGAAAAGGGCAGAACAATCCCTAATAAATAAAGTCATCTCCTATTTTTAACTTCTTCGTTCGAGTGGACAATCTCCTTCCAATAATAGGGATAACATTGTGTGAAGGGTGTGGACTTTCAGAAATCCTGGAATGCGAATTTCCATTTAGTGTTGTAGGTTTTTGCAAACCATTCGCTACGGCTACTGACACTGATGAATGATTGTCGGAATCGTTTATGTCCCCAATTGTCCTACATTTTGGACCAATCTTGCGTTTGGGAGCTGCTGGCTGAATATTCTTGGTTGATGCTTGTGCAGATTTCGACGGAGCTGTGACTGAATTAAAACATTAAAGCGTTAGTTGCATGGATTTTAAAGATTTGTGTATATAGTGTCCACTTACATTGTTTGATCAAATGTGTGGTGGTGGTGACAGTCCTCTTGGATTTTGGTAAATTTACTTTCTTTGAGTCACCAATATCGGAGTCTGATTCTGCTGAGATCGCTTCAACATCAACAAGCTCAGATTCTGAGCCATCGGAGATCACGGCAGTATCATCCTGGTTAGATTCAGAGTCCTCTGAGCACGCTTCAATGTCAACGTCGGTGTCAGTTAGTTCAGAATCTTCAGAGACTGGACAGACTTTGCGTTTACGGGAGTTTCTTCGTTTCTGATTAGAATTTGTCTTAGCAGAATCAGATTCTGGATCTAGAGTTGCCAATGTTTTGGTAGAATCGGAATCACTGTCAAGTCGTTGAATTGTAATTACTAGCCTTTTGCTAAGGATTGCCTTGATATCGGGAGTTTCTTCAGAGTCCATTCGACTGGATGATGACGATGAGATCTTTTTTCTCTTCTTTGGGATGGACTTTCCGATTTGACCAGTTTGACCAGGGCCAGAAACCGTTGAAACAGTCTCCAACTTTGACTCATTTTGTTTCGATTGCTGCGTAACGAGTAAATCGACGTAAGACTGATCTAATCGTTGCAGGTGAACTGTAGTTTTCTTATTCACTTTAACATCTTCATGATCGGAAGTTTTGTTATCATTCTCAGAAGCGTCAGTACTTACAGTTTCTTCTGAATTGGGAATTTCAGACATAATTTTTATTGTGTCTGAAGGTGTTGTGGTGGATATAACGTCCTTTGAATGTTCTATTTGTTGTTGTACATTGGCAAAGGTGGCTTCATTGTCTAATTTCTCAGAGATTTCTTGACGATCTCCACAGATGTTCGGATTTTCGGATTGTGTATTGTTCTCTTCCTTTGCGTTCGCTAAATTTGACGTCTTCACAGAACATTTGATTCGCCTAGGTGTCAATCCGTTCATTTGTTTCTTGATAGGGTATTCCAACGTAGGAGATTTCAATAATGGAGTAGTAGTAGTAGATTTACCACCAACTGGTTTTCTTGGAGTGATTCTCTTGAAATTTGAAATTGAGTTATTCTGCAAACTAGGTGATTTTCCTTCAGCTTGTGCAAGCAAAGATCTGCGAATTCTTTCCATTTCGCGGATTAGTGGTCCAGATGTCGACGCCTTTGGATTATCCATTTCATTCAAAATTTCCCGATCGGCTTTTGACTAAAATCAAGATTGGGTACACAGTTAAAGTGGCATAATTTACTAAAGTACAATTAAACCAAACCTAACCAACCTGTTTAACACGGAGCCGTATTAAAGTTTTCTTCTTATTCTTATTTAATGTCTTCAAACGTTGGCTTAATGGAATGTTGGACACTGAGTGCTCGTTGTCGTTATCGGAAGACGACCCTGGTTCGTTGGAAGAAGGTGTAACTTTCATTCGTTTCAGAACAGGAAAAGTTTTGCGTTTCTTTATCAACTTTGGGATTTCTTCAGTGTTGGAAGAATTCACCGTTTCTTCAATATCCAACTTTACTACATCACTTTCCTCATTATTGGCATCATTTTGGGATTCGTCAGCCGTTCGAGGCGAATTTGATCCGGTTGTTGAAGGGGACATGGTACCGGAATCATAACCTGAAGAAGCTTGACTACCCGCTTCCTGAAAATATAGACTCATGAATTAAGCAGCAAGTTAAATGCACTTGTAATGTGCATGATTTTTTTGGTATGTTTATCAAACCTTATCAGATTCGAGATCAGCATTCTTTTGTTTTGCTACAATGGCGTCATATCGTCCAGCGGCAGCTTTGTCATCCATCGGAATGTTCGAAACACCTCCAATATCAGAAATCTCCGTCATTGTTGCGCCCTTGACGTCATTCACTTCCCTCTTTCGCTTGAAACGTCCAAATACGGTCACTTTAAACAACAGTTCCATAAAATATGTCAACGTATGCATTGCATTTGAGGTGACCTTCACAGACAACATTCTCCTAAACTCTAAACTAAAAACAAACTGCCAACTTATCGTATTGGCTACAAAACTAGGAACTAACGACAAAATAATAACTAAACAGTGTTTTACTTGTCTTTCTGTATATATATAGACTAGTCTTACCAAATAAACTTGCCTCTTTTCACTTCTTTCTGGTTTTCTTAATCCTTATCTTATCTTTGGCTGTTTGCTCTTTCTTTGTCAACAATGTAATCACTAACTTACTAATACTGTTTTATCCTCCAGTATTGTCAATTCTTTCATGGCTTAATTGATATCATACCCATATTGAGTTTCAATCAAAATTCAATATAAATCAAAAGTAAAATGAAGTAACATACCAAGTTTGATAATTCAAATGGATTAGCTCCAGCCCCACTCAAGTTTGATAATCTCTCTGTGTAAATAAAATTTATAAAGACAAGAATTTATTATTAGCATACGAAACCACAAAATATTTGTTAAATAATTTACCTTGCAATTTAACTAACAAATAAAATAAATAATTTTAAATTGTAGTTTAATTAAACTGACTGAGATAAAACCAGGCTAATTTCATAAAAATAAACCAAACCGAACTTTATCTCCCATAATAGGGTCCACCCTCTACCCCACAAAACATTTACCTTACTTCCCTTTTTTATTTGTTCAAATGTTAATGTTGAAAAAACGATCGAGGCGATTTTTGTATTTAAAAGTGAATGAAGCGAAAGGTACTCCCGCTCCTCTACACTTTTTTAACCGGCTCCGTTTTCATTCTGCCTGCATTGCATTCCTTTTCTCACTATAATCATATTAGGATGGCCTTCTCAATTTTTAGGTTGGTTTTCGAAGAAATGATATTTCCGGCAGCCCGTTCCTATGAACGGGGGCTCCACAATTTTTTAATGTTATACATTTAATGTATAGTCCACTTTTCCATGATGTCGTCTACTGTTGAGCTGTACAACTTGTCTAATCATATTATTATCATAAATATTTGAAAAGTAAGGTGGGGAGCTTGTCTAATAGTAGTTTTACTTTGCGAGGATGCACTTAGAAAGTACTTGGAAAGTATATGCGTGATTAGTGTTAGGAAGATTATGGCTTGAATTTTAGAATATGTTTTACAAGTATTATTGGTACCAAAATGCTAAAAATATGTTTTACGCATTGCATAGTTTAGCAGAAAATGAAAAAATGCCATTAGACAAAAAAGTCATGTCATGTATGTACGTAAAGAGTCAAGGTGGATGAAATTTGATTGGGAATTTATGAATTGTGTAAATAAATAAAATCTCGAAATTATTTAGAGCATCCTCCTCTCCTTTTACACTATCTCTTCAGAACTTTCTCCATCAAAAGTTTGCACGTGTTATTCTGCTGATGGAACGGATGAGTAATGAAGTGAGAACTCAATTGCTGGAATTTTGATTGGGACTTTGGTGTTGCTGTTCTTGATCCTTTGATTTGGAAAATTCAAGGTATTTCGCTTTTAATTTTATTCTAGTTGGGATTCAATTAATACCCGTGGTTGGTTGGTTGGTGGATGAGTACATGGTACATTTGTATAAATTTTGTATTTTTTCAGATATTTACATTCCTTTATCCCTGTCTGTGACTGACTAAATTGTGAAATGATTTACGAGTGGTGATACAATTTACACAACAGCAGAAGATTGACCTGAGATGGTGGATGGACGACCAGGCAGGATAGGAGATCTTACGAAATCGATAAGCAATTGAACATTTGCAATTTAGGAAAGAAGAGTATAGTTAGAAAGAAAAATATAGTTTTAATTTTAAACCAAACTCTGCTGCAATTGGTGGATCAGTTGATAAAACAACGGCGCTTGGAAGGCACATTCTTAGAATACAGGTAAAATGGCATATAGTGCATTAGGCCTTAACAAATAACATGATAATTAAACACTTTAAATTTAAACACACCTATAGTACAAAGTCCAACCAAACAAGGAAGTACAAATATTGACTACTATTGTTTGGACTTTTAGTCTGGAGCAATTAAATAAGAAAATTTGTAGCAGCAGAACTAACTACACCTCTATCGATCGACATGAAGATTTGGGCGTGGGGGGCTAACACCAATGGCCAGTTAGGTAAAAAGTCATTAATGATGAATCATCATGCGTCTTAATATTAATAAATGTTCCACTGTATCTAGGCCTAGGCTTCAATTCTGAACAAGAATCTGTCCCCACTTTGGTCGATTTTAGTTTTTCGAGTGATTACAAAGATGCTGAAATTGCCCTCAAAGATATTAGTGGTGGAGCTTCCTCTACTCTTTGTCTCGCCATTGTTACTCGACATGATAGTCAGCCCCAAGCCGAAGCCGAATCGTACGATGATGAAGGAGATTACAATGTAATGTCGGATGCACTTGGTAAATCCCCTCTGGAAATCATCAAAGTGACAGATACCTTTCAAATATTGTGTTTTTCGAAAGAAAAGCTACAGTCTGAACAAATTGCTACAGGATTTGATTCGTATTTCTACCTCTTTAAACATGGTGAAGTAAAATCATTTGGAGATAACGGTTACTTTCAATTGGGTCGAAAAATTAGTGATCAAGAACTGCAAGACCAGAAACTGCAAGACCAGAAACTGCAAGGGACAGAATCAGTTAGTGACAAAAAGAACTTTACAAAACTATGGGGTGGATTTGATCAAGAAGAATTTGCTCAACTAAACTTAGAGATTCCATTTCTGTCCTCAATTTCCGTGGGTCTAAGACATGTCGCTGCGTTAAGTTATTCCAACGATTTATACGTTTGGGGGGACAATTCAAGATTTCAAGGAGGAATTTTTCGCCTAGGTCCTACGGGTGATGTAGAATTATTCCCAAACAGGGTGGAGATACCAACAAGAGTCGAGTTTCCACATGGGTATAAATTTATAAAAGTGGCTGCAGGAAAGGATTTTACCATTGCGGTTCATGAATCGGGTTGTCTCTTTGGATGTGGTCGAAATAAGTATGGTGTTCTTCTACATGCTCCTCAAGATATTGGAGAGGTAAAAATATTTATTTCTTGTAATTTATTCTTGTAATACAATTTGGTAATAATTTGTTTACAGTTTAAAAAGTTCACTCATATTTTCGATCACTTGTCCTGCTACTGTGATATTGTTGACATTCAATGCGGTTGGTCACATGTTCTCGTGCTGTTATCCGATGGGAAGGTCATATCTTGGGGTAGAAATACTTTGGGCCAACTCGGAAGAAAATCTGTTAATCCAGATTTTGATGTTGAACCCGGTTACGTGCATTTTTCTGAGAAGATTGTGTCCATCAGGTGTGGAAGTGAACATAACCTTGCTTTATCAATTACTGGAAAAGTTTACGCTTGGGGCTGGAATGAACATCACAACTGTGGAGTCAAAACTTTAGACACTAACGTGGAACCTATGGTTCTTGAAGGAGAAAACGTGGAGGATACGGATACCCCCTCTCAACCAGTGGCATGGAAAAAAGACTGTATTTTAGTTCCGACACTTGTCCCATTTCCAGAAGACGTTACAGTTTCAGTGATAGGATGTGGAGCAGGAAGCTCTTATGCCATTTCTTCGTGAAGTCATTTTTAATGTTTTTGTTGTCATGTCCAGTAGTTATCAAGATTTTATTTTTCTAAGTGAAAACACTTTTCTCTGTAATCAAAATTCTAAATTATCATTATTCTTGCTCGAGTGATTTTGTGGATGTTGAGAAACTGCGAAGTGAACTTCAGACGAAATCGCAGATCGTAGAACTCTACACCGAAATTATTCGGGAACTCAAAGAGGGCAACTTCAAGATGCCTGTGATTTTCAGTCCTGAAGGAATGGTGGAACAAATAATGAAGAACCCGGCGACCGCTTTGAATAAAGAAATCTGCGCATCCCACATCATCAAAGGTAAATCATCAATCTTCAGTATGGGTAAAATTGTGTATATATTTTTTTTATTCAACCTCCAAAGTTTGGGAAACCGTGGCTGGTTGTATCATTCAACAGCTTTGCAAGGGGCGAGGTGTCCGAATTCCACGTATGAGCTGCAAAATAAATGTTTTAACGAGTTGAAGACGAGATATGAAAGTTGGGAATTTGTGTTGCAGATCTGGCAGTCATCACTTACAAAATCAAAACTATTGAAATGTCTTCGCGAGAGGTAATGGTTCAGAAAATTCCTCACATATTCCTTTCTTCGGAGATAGAGAAGCGTCACGGACTCAAGGTCAAGCGTCCCGTGTACAATTTGGATGTTCCTGAAGTTGACTTGAATTTGTCTACTATTGCACAATGTACTAACATGAGCCGAGGTTTGTAACTTATAAGTTCGCAAATTTTTACAAGCTCATCTCTAATCTCATGCAATTTAATTAACTACCAGCCCATGTCGAACTCTGCATGGATGAAATTATTTGTGTAATTTGCAATACTCGAATTATCTGTTGAAGTTTTTGTATTTTTATGGGCTGTTTTGATGTAGGCTTTCAATCGAGCTTTGATGTGTGACCCTCAGGTATTTAAATTAGTTTGGTTTGATGTTTTTGTGTTTAAATTCTAGTATAGATAATAATTATACTTTTCAGGTTGAATTTTGGTTCCCGAAAATTGGAAGGTGTGTAGTGTGAAGCGTTCAAAATAATTTAACAACTACCAATAATAAGTACTTTATTAATGGGCAATTGTCAAATTGTTTCAGAATTGTAGTTCAATGTGCTGAAGTTGACGTCGTTTTTTCCACTGATTTCCTCAACCTTCTCGGATACAGTGATGAATTTGTCCAAGATAAGGCTTGCCCACTTCGCTAAAATCTTCAAATAATTTTATTATTGCATCATTCATCATGATTCATCAGTACTATTGAATTTTAATTAGACGATATTTTCCTTCTAATGTCGCAAAACAATCTACTACATCGCTCATGGATGATATTATATACCTTGCCAAAATGTCAGTATGTAGTCTGTGTCTTCTAGTAAATGTAAACTTTCAGTACAAATAAAAATATTCAAGTCGAACATAAGCAATCTCTTTCCTATTGTAATGCATATGTAAGTTGCTGTTGACAATTTTATTGATCAAACCTTGAGCCTGGACATGAAATGTATTGCCGTCATTCAAGGCAAGTGTAGCCATGGGGTCTATCGCCCCTCTTACACGTGCATTGGCCGTCAATATTCCTTGACACTATTACACTTACTATCATGTTGCGACAAATGGATAGTTTCCGAGCAGATTTTCAAAAAATTCAGAAAGCTCAGAAAGTTTAGAAAATTTATGTATCCAAGTTACCAGCTAATTTCTAAACGGAAAATTTCCGAATTTATTTCGATTGGTACCGCAAAAGGACTTGAGTACCAATGGAATTTAAAAATGAATATTTTTTTCAAAACATTTTCATTTGTCGCAACCGTTATAGAATGCGACGGTAACTATGATACAAAAGGTGTCAGTTAATCGTGATTGGCCGTCATTGATCACGCTAAGTAAAATAAGTTTGTAAAGAAACGCCTAAAATAAACTGAGTAAGCAAAGGTAACCAATTTCTCTAGACCACACATGTATTAAATATCTAGTGAATTATAAATTCAAAGCATTCCTACTACTACTCAAATTGCGACATGGAAGATTGGAAAGCAGCTCGCGTTGATAACTCTGAAGATTTTATTCCACTTGAGCTCCACAATGACAGCAATGAAGCGAATGAAGCGGAAGCAGAGGCAGAGGAGTTGCCGATGTCGTCAGGTGGAGAAGATGAGATGGTACCACCTGATCAAGTTGCTGATGTCGCACCAGTTGCCACAGTCGCGCCTCGTCGACATTCATCTGGACCCCGTTCACAACGGAATTCTTCCAATTTCCGACACCGTCTAAGCATTGTGGAGACTGTAGAAGACGATTGGGAGGAACAGGATGCTGCACTAAGATATGCAAAAGAAACTGCATACACCCTCATGGACAAGGAATGGTAACCAATTAATGCTGTAAAAATAATTTGCTAATTAATGACCACACAAATTCTTTCACTTCAACTTCTCCCTGCAGTGCGGCCGAAGATGTTATCCGAGTTTGGGAGTGTGTATCAAAATTTATCACGTTTAAAATGTTGGAAGGGGTATCCGTCCGTATCGCTGGTCTGGGTATGCAATTATCGATGCAATAATTTCTTAGAAGACGTTAAAATAAAATCTTCAACTTATTTCATGCAGGAACGTTTTCATTCCGGATTCATAAGACACCCGTTAACCAAAAGAGCGTCAAAGTGACCAAGGCCCCGATTTTCGTAAATCTAATCGTTTAATTCGTAATCAATTTAATATATTCAATTTGGAAAATTTCGTAGATATTATCCGAGTACGTCTCACAGATGTATCAATTGAAGCAAGACAGAATGCTCACTTCAAACGTAATTCTGTACACACGTGTAATGTAATGTGTAATTTAAAAAACGACGTGATTAATTTTCTTCAGGGCCCAGTAGTACCCCTCAACCTCTCGGTTATTGCTGATCATACAAGATTGCATCGGGGTTTAATTGAAGGAATTATTACAGAGGTTTTGCAGGTACAAGTACAACAATGATTGTAAAAACGAAAGTATAAAATCGTACTAAAATTTGTTAAACTTTATACAGGCATTTGCTCGTGGCGTTTTTTGCAATAAATCCCTCGAGTTTCCATTTCCATTTATTGGCAAGCTACAAGTTCGAGATCAGAAAGTGACCATGAAGTTTTATGACAATTTTTGCAAGAAACTTGGGTTCCATGTTGTTGAAACGGTTCGAATTGCAGAAATTCCTTAAAAGTTTCCATTCTTACATCTGACCCTTACCCTTTCCTTTGACCTTATGACCCTTACACCCTTTGCAGGCATCTGAGGCAAATCTGCTCTCAAATCTGATGCCTGGAAGAATGACTCCTCTCCGATTACACATACCTAGTGAAACTTTTCGTTCCGTTTTTCACCTCAGGGAAGTTCGATCCGTTCACGAGTTCCCCTTACTTGTTCCTTTGGTTGAAATTGATGGAAGACTGATTCCGGAAACTCTTGTAGAAAAGGCTGGAGTTAGAGAAAAGCGTAAAACAAATGCTGCCACACAAAACCTTGCAGACAACTCTCAAAATCAGGGCAGCAAAGCAGCCATCAACAAACCTCTCTACGTACCACAAAAGACGGGAGATTGTATTCTGAATTTGATGAATTCTTGTCCTGAAATTAAGATTCGATGTCTTCGAGCTCACATGTACAAATCATTTGTAGAAACCTTGGGATCAGATGTGGTCAAGTCGCATTTCCAACGACGAGGGAACAAAGGTCCTACTCGAGAATTCAGCTTTGACAATTTTAAATTGAATTGTAATGGCTCTCCATTAGACCAGTAGAGCTTTTAAAACATGTAACATAGTGCTTTATAGAAAAAGGTAGATTATGTGAATATTCCCATTGAACAAGGTAATAAAAGTAAATCAAAAGTTGACACAATGAAGCACAATACATTTATCATTACTACAGTACGGTATCAAGTATGAAAGTTGATTGTACATAGTGACGTGTTGTGTATTCACGTTAATGATTCGTTCAATTAATACTGTTTCTATAAAATAGATTATTTATCAAATTGGAAATCAATTGAATTGCGGTAACGGTATGTTTTATTGACACGACATTTCATGCTTTACAAAACGACACTGTTGACTGTTAAGATATTAACGAAATTCATTAATCATTAGTATGCAGGAATATTCTACGCTGAATATATGTTACTGCCAACATATATTTATGTTATGGAGAAAAATGGTGAAGAATAAACCATACGTAAATGGAGTAAAAAAGGATCGAAGGTCCCTTATGGCAGGACCCTTAAGGGTCCCACCGATT
>JAQIWQ010000857.1:0-13303 GCA_034695825.1 Folsomia inoculata
TTTTGGAAATATTGATCAAATGAACGATATGAATGATGATGAGAATAAGGTAAGTCTATCTATACTAATCCGTACTAGGCTTATTCTCTGTTGTGTTTTCGTACATAGATTGAATATGACGCCTTTGGAGTGCCAATTAACAATAGTGGTGGATATAACAATGGAATGAATACGTCTTCTGCTGACATCGATGAAGCTGTTCGAAGTATTATCATGATGTAGTTTGTACAACACCAACTGCTATTAATTGTAGCCACTGGGTGATATTCGGAAAAGAATCGTGTCATTTCCGCACACTGCCATTTTTGCATTTATTGTGGTCTTTGAGGAATGCTGTTGAAAGTCGAATTCACATTGACAACGAGTCAAAGCATTTCAGATAAAACCACATGATCCTATCGTTGCATAATTGTTTATATTGTAGTGCTATTACGAATTACCTTATGCATTTTACTTTACCTGATATGCCGGAATTGAACATGGTGATGTCTGTAGTCTTAATTTCTAGCTAACCTCTCACTTTTAACAATGATATGATATGAATGATGTAACTTCGTGTGGAAGAATGTTTGGAAGGACATTAAAAAAGTTTGATCGTCTGGGCTGAACTAGTATGAAAAGGGCTTGAGACTTAGTAGCTTGTGATATATAGGTTAACGTTAATGTTTTTCTTATACTAAGAAAATCAACGTCGTCTCAACTAAATGTTAAGTTAACGTATAATTTAAGACTTCTGTACTTGATTACCAGTGCTGTTACGGTTGTTGACTAATTCAACCTATAAACGATGTTAAGACAAGAATTACATATAAGCCCTTACTTTTAATACCACGAAAAATATTTTAATAAATGAATACATGCAAAAACTGTTGAATTTCTTCTGTTGTACCCGTTTTTCTTACATCCGGTCACCTCATTATGCCTTTTAGTCGCACACTGCCTCATCTCATCATGTCCCAGAATGCCTCGTCTCACTTCTTTACAAGAGAAAGTTCCACTGACGATCGTGAGTAACTTTCTTTTTTCTTCTTCTTTTTAAGCTAAAAATCAGACAAGGGTGCTCGAAAAGAGACGGCTGACTAGTCATACCCATTTGATTGTTACCTTCAAATAATTATAGTAATTGCACTTGTCATTGTTAAAATTTTATTTCTTCGATTTGTTAAAATTATGCACTGGGATTGTGCACCAATATTTCAGTAAAAACGACAAATAGCAAACAACAAATAAATACATGCGAGCAGAGCTCATTAAAAAATTGAATATAAATAGGGTTTTTTAAAGTTTAATGGTCGCCTCTAAGTAATTCGAATAGCAAATTGAAACCATTCGAGTCTTCCGTCTTGGCTGTGAGCATTTCCTTCCCAACCTGAATGAAAACTCCAAATTTTTATTTGTTCCAGTCATCATCTCACCTCACCCATTCAATAAAACTGCATTACATATTTAGTTCAATGGTACCTGACAGATTCGTTGTAGCTCAGGAATTTTTAGTAACAATTCCCCGAATTTGGACGGTGATTCTGGACATCGAGCCAACGTGTATGTCTGCAGGCATTGCAGCAATCGCTCTTGAGACTCTCGAACACGATCTAGAAGTAAAATCATGTATATTTACTCTGATATAAGTATTGTTTTGCCAAGCCGCATTTGACATGTATGTTTCGCTATAATCGTCCTAAATATGAATTAACTTACCCCCTTCATGCAACTCGTCAACCTCTGCAAGGAAATGAAACACAGTTAGATGAGGTCTCTATTTCTACTTCTTGAAATCTTACCTGATGACATGAGGATGATAACTTTAAGAGCTGCATATTCTACTGTGTCCAATCTCAGACGTCGTAAATTTTCAGTAAAGTGAATCATTCTCGTTATGCACTGATTTCCATGAGCATCTTTCTCCTTTAAAGTTAGTCTTTCATTGATCTGAAAACAATAACAATGTCGATGTATTTCGGAATAAAGACAATGTCAGCATTAGAGAGTCATATTGTATGTTGGACTGAGATGATGGAGAAAGTAGGGCAGTTAGCGTTGGCTATTTTGATAAAAATGTTTGTTATCCTTCTTGTCACCAATTAACTTACCCGAATACTTCCAGCAGGCATTGGGATTGACCGATAGCAACATGAGAAGAGAAGTAGCTCACACCAAGAGTTTAACAACAGTTTTGTTTGATCATCCACCTGGAGAAAGTACAAATTATTGCAAATGCTATACGGTGTGTTGTAACGTTTGATTTGATTCTTTTACTTGTATGTTTTTAAAGAGAGGAAGAGATTTGCACCATTTGACAAGTCGATATAGCCTCCGATCAGCCTAGTGAAAAGGTTTCAGTTTTTTTTAAATTATATCGAAGAAGAATAAATGTGTAAAAAGTACTTACTGCTGTACAAAGTTCCTGCAAGTAATCTGCATTGGAATTGTGGGGGGTACCCTTATTTATGTCGCTGTCTTGATCTCCATCCGCAGACAAGTGCCACAGTGACTCGCACTCGACGATTTCCTATAAAAGTCAGACATCATATGAAATTTTCCTGGTGATAAAGGGGAATGGATTTGATGTAGTCATACCTTTAGTAGATCGGGTATTTCCCACGTTGGTGGTACATTTTGTTGTACATTTTCAGAAAGAGAAGGAGTGGCTGAGGTTGGTGGGAGGGTATAGCTGCAAGCATAAGTACTTCTGCCACCCCTAGTTCTATCTTCGCGTATGGCTGTGGAAATGGTAATTAAACGGAATTAGAGAGATATATATAAATAGTGATAGTGGTTAAATATTAAATATTTATTTTACAATACCTTCCAATTTCATGCCTACATGGAAAAACAATCAAGAATCAATTAGAAAACAGCAGATGATATTCATAATCTTGACAACCTTACCTACACGAAGGCACTTGTCAAATCGACATGCAGGGCACTTTTTTCGCGTAGAAATCGAAACATGGCACGAAGCTCCTCTAAGGCACACGTAATTCTTCCTGTTTTGCACAGTTCTCTTGAAGAATCCTGGTTTCAGGTAAAATAAATTTTAGAAATCAGTCAGCATTTTCATTTCAACATGAAATCATACAATTCGAAATTCGATGCAAAAATGACCAAAAGAAAACAAGACCCACTTCTTACCTTTGCAAGACTCACTGTTCAGGAAGATAAAAAAAGCAATTAGTTAACAACTTTATAAAACTTAATCTGGATAAAAAACTGCGAAGATCCAAATTCATTCGAGTTGTAAAATAGGATGCTATGTAATAATTGCAATTGCAATAATCCTTGAAATTCCAACCCACGTAAACTCTTCTATTAACATTTGCATGGAATGAATGAATTAGGATAATGCGCAATAAAAAAATGACCAACCATGAGAAGATTCCATAGTGGAATCCCGAGATTCTGTCCCCACAAATAGGACACGGGCTAAAAAAGGCTCAGTTTTAGATTGCTTGTTTTTCAGTGATTTGATACGAATTGGACAAAGGATACTGTACCTATTGATTAGTTGCTGTCTTGAAATTCCCTGAGACGTGAGATTTGACGATAACAGCACTTCTTGTTGGTCACCATCTACATGTAGAATATTCCTAATTATATACTGCATTGGATGCATTCAAATATCAAAAACTCTATTCAATCATTACCAAAGTCCTCCACTTTATTAACGACACGATTATGAGATAGAAGTGGGGAGTTTGACGGTGAAGGTGGGGTTGTATTATTTGACGATGAGGAAAAACTTCGTTGTGAAGCTGAAAGTGACAAATATGTTGATGTATAATGATAATGATGTACATTTCAATCAAGGGCAAATAAAATGAAATGTGGGATATCTGCTTTTGCACTTACCATCCGAATTATGGCGAGATAAATTAGGCGTGTGGTAGGCTGAAATAAACAGAAGAATAAGTAGAGTTCGGTGTGTTTTGGCTTGACTTGGCGTTACTTGACTTGTTCAAATAAAATAGCTTCCAATGCAAAGTTCTATAGTTTAATTGACAGGAGACATTGTACTGACAACATCAAATTGTTTTGACACATCATGGCATCAAGTAGTAAAAGGTAAGGGTATGTCTGGGTTATGTAAAATGTTAGTTTATCATCTTAATTTGCAGAAGCAGAGTAAATATTGCAGTACAAGATGACTGCTATATACCCCAAGAGCTTTCCGGATCAGAGTTGGATTCGGATGATGACGATTACGTCGAATGGATTGCTTCCAGTGACGAGTTGGAGTCGGAAGATGAGTTGGAAAGTGAAGACGTAGAACAAAAAATGCAAATGATGACCAGGGGAACCCTTCCGCTTCTCAATTGGACAACTTGACGTACTGGCAAAGATTTTGTCTTGAAATGCGTGGAGATATCGATGAGTAATTTGGCATTTTCACCTTCGATAATTTTCATTACAACTTTGTCCTTTTTTAGGTATAACGCATTATTTGAAAAGAAAGCAGTCTCAGATTACAGACAATACAGGTTAATGCAACAACGTTCATCTCAACGCCGAAGTGCTGAACGAAGTCCATATGGCTGTAGGACTGAATGCTGCAAAGCAGAGACAAAGGTTGAAAACTGCCAATGAATACCCATTGTAAGCTTTCCCGTATAATATTACTTCACCATTTTGTGTACTACAGATTGCATTTAGCTTCAAAACTTTGTTAAATGAAGGATCCCCTGCTTTTTTTGGTTGCAAGGGAGGAAAACTGAAGATGACCTAACGACAGCACAGAGAAATTACATGAGAATCTAGGCCAAATTTTCCAAGTCAGTAATGATAAAAATGTAATTATTATCTAAGCATGTATGCATGCTAATCTATTAATTTCTTTGTCAAGGATGATTGACGAAGGTGTTGAACCAGAAAACACACCGTTGGAGAAAATGAAAGAAAGTGATGGACAATCGAAGCGTCATCCTGTACAATGTCCTTACTGTGGGTGGTGCCAATTCTAAAAGGGGTAACATATTGAAACACGTACGGCAACATTGTGCCTAGATTAAAATTATATGTTTGTCAATAATAATCATTCATTGCTATGAAGGTGAAACTGGTACACCAATTTTGCTCTGATTGTAGTTGATTTGGAACCCATAGCTGTTCAAAAGTAAGACAACGCATTTTAGTTGTAACATGTTAATCCTCTGAATTGCAATTGTTAGAGGATGGTATAAACTATGTAATATGAATGAACGTTACACTTCTGATAGATACAAAGAAATGACGAAATATACCACCATCCAGTATCCCGTTGGATTTTGCGTTTATGCAAAGAATGGAATTTTTGGAGCGACAACAGACGTCTTTATTGGTACGGGTGGCTGCTTGGAAATAAAATGCCCCATCTGTCCTACCGAAGACATTCCTCAGAGAAAAGAAAGCAATTTCCTTGTCAGAGACAAAAATGATCCCCTACAAATTAAGCTAAACCGGAATCACGCTTACTACGTACTTCGCTCAAGGTGGTAATGCAAATTATATGTACCAATAGACAATTCTGTGATTTCGTCGTATATTATCAAAATGATCAAGATGAAGACCCATATGCAAATTCCACCTTGTTTAAGAGTAGGATGAGGCTGACGTTGCGTGGTCTATGAGAGAGGAAAAATTAATAGATTTTTTTGAAAAATACTTGGGTCCAGCATCTCTCAAAAAAATAATTCCATTTGGGTTTCATTCCATGTCAAATTTAGCTGGAGGTGATAGATTCAATAAGTTAGTAGTTTTAATTATCCACAGTAAATTTTTTGTCATAGGTGGACACTAATAGGTGGACTAATATTTTTCATGAACTATCTAGTCTTTAGTTGTATTGTATCTTTATCTCCAATTCAGTAATGTAAGCATTCATCTTTAGTTGCAGATGAATTATTTACTTTCAACAAAGAATAAAGCACATATTAGGTTGATTTGTGTTGTAGATTTGATGAGACGTCTTACCTGAGCCTCCCAATGCGGAGTCGGGTGATGGGGGAATTCTGGGGAAAGAAAGGTTCATCGGTGGTTGCTGATGCTGCAAGATCATATTCGTTGGCTGACAGTTACCCCCTCCTGGATTACTTTGGGGACAATTGTGTGAGGAAGAATTATTATGCACAAATCCACCACCACCACTGATAGCACTGGAGGAATTATTGTTTCCGTTTCCCAAACCTACACCATTTCCATTACTATTTGGAGAATGGTTCAGCGTATTTGCGTTGTTATTATGAGAATGATGATGGTGATGATGAGCTAGGCTTTGGTTTACAGATCGGTGTTGCAAATTGTTGTTATTGTTGATAATTAAAGCATTGTTGTTATTTGGAGCACTACTATTATGTTCACAAATGACTGAGTTTACATTCCCATTTGTATTATTTCCGTTCAACGTAGGGCCATTACTGGGGCACTTATTTGGAGGTAAGGACGCCGGAAGGGGTGGGGCACAAGAAGTGTTGTTTTCCCCAATTGTGGGACATTGTTGAGCTTTGGCATTATTTTGTGTCACAACAAGTGCACTCCCAGAGTTGGCATTTTGTTGGCCTGATGGGTTGAATTTTTCAGGTGGGGAAAGTTGTGAAGAATTCGATGAGTGGTTGTGTTTGTGGTTTTGATGACATGTAGAATCGTTGGGGAGAGTACTATTCGTTGATGTCAATGTGGGTCCTAACCCGGAATTGGGACAATTGCTATTGTTATTGTTGTTACCAGTAGGGGTAGACGTCGAGGTTGAGTCATCAAAGGCACTTGAGGGTTTTGGCGATGAAAATTCCACGTCGTCATCTATGTGTCCATCCTCATCATCTTCCTGAAATTCATATAAATGAGTACTTTAGTAAGTATCCAATCTGGATGAATTGGTCTAGTGCCAAATTAATACAGCAAGTTTAAACGCTATTGTTTAAAAACGGCATAATTAAATTCGAGGGAGCTTGGGTGAACATTCTGCATGTCTGTCCGTTAGCATGAGAGCCTTTGAACTGAACGGATGAAAAAAATTACGTTCTGATTTCGCAAATCGAGTAATTACATGCATAAATAGTAAGAACGACGGATTCAAAATGTGCTCTATAAGTCACACCCCCTTGGTCCCATCAATAGCGAAATCACGAAAATCACCATAACTTGCTTTGTATCGCATGAAAATCATTCCCGTTTTCACTAATACATAGACAACCCATGACAATTCCAACACGCCTTCGTCTCCAGTGGTTGTGGTTGGGGAAAATGATATTCTGTTAAAAACTCGTTCAATACAAGTACAGGAACACTGTAAAATCACTCATTATATCGGTTTACGAAGAGTTTACCACTGTGTTATTACAGTGGCTACCTTAACCTTCTTTTCGTCCACCATTCATGAATTAAATCCTACTACTACTGTGTTCAAATTACAAATGGACTCGATAATGAAGAGTTTCCATTCATAAACTAAACTGAATAGCGAACGATTGATTAGTTATCATTCATTCAATGTAAAAAAAGACAGATCCAATCTAAACTTTGGTTCAGAGAACACCACCAACCATCCAACAATTACATACAAACGTACTAACTAATGATTAATATGAACTTGAGGACTGTCGGCGTGAATGACCTAAACAAACTCCACACCAAACCAAGCAGAGATATTTTATCGTTCGTGAGGTGTTCTGTTATCCTCTAAATATCCTAATCATCTTGCATGGCCATTATTGTGGAGTGTCATTCCTTGGTGGTTGGTTTGTACTTTTAATGACATAACACTTTGGGAGATAGGATGACGCTAAGATAAAATACCGTAGTAGAGATCTTCTAATGGATTCATTGTTGTTACCTATTCATGCCCCACGTTTCGTTAAAGGATGTTTGACTCATGGATGTGCAAATTACACATTACTACATCAACTAACAAGCTAAAACTAACTGTGTTATATTTAAACTACTTGTTTAAACTACTTGTTTATGGTGTTCTATGGTGCATTATGTAGTTGAAAAAGATTTCAATGCATGGTCATCTCTCCTTGTGATGGATCATCAAATTAAGTAAAAATTAAAAAAAAAGTTTACGCTTATTCATTCAACTGCAACCACCGCAATTTGTTTCATTAATGAATTTTCTGCAGAAGTATTTTTTGTTAATAATACAATAAATACTTGTTAAAAATAAATACTGCTTGGAATTTGGCTAACATTGCACGAATAGCGAAAAATAATACGCCCATACATTTGTGGAATCGGATGTGTACTTACAATAGCATCGTTATCGGATAGTTCCCCATCCCAAGACATGGGCCGTGGGGGGTCATGTGAAACTCCATGACCGTTATCACCAATAACTTGATCATCTATGTCGTCCTTCTCAGCTTGTGAAGAGATTCTCGCAATCTCTTCGTCACATTCGGCTTCAATGTTTTCATCCATCTTGTTTCCTCCAGGTTTACAACAATTTCTTTCCTAAAAAGAAAGAATATTTTATTCATCGATGCAAATATGCTAATTTTAACCCACAGAACTGTATATAAGCATAATTCTACAAAGTTCACAGTCATAGGTCTTGAACAATGCATTATAAAACTGTAACCGCAGTATATATAACCTATATATACTAACCGCATAACATAATAATGATACCAACTTTGTTTACACTTTTGTAATGTCAACAAAATACAGTCCGTTAATATGAACTGGTTATAGTTTAACGAGCTTTAAACTTGGAAGGTGAAGGTCACGACATTGAGATAATAATACTGCTGAAGACACCTTCATTATCGCCTCCTCCAAACATGATACCCATTGAGACTTTGCTCCATCCATTTAATCACATAGCATGTCAACTCATTATGAATGTGACTGCAATTGAGCTCGAATTCACTTTGACATACCATTAGAAATTAATATACTGTAATCAATTATTGGTTATTCGCCATATCATACATATCCTTCAGAACAAAGTTACATCGATAACGGAGTAGAATTATATAATTGGCAAAAACAAAGGTCATGCAGACTTCTGAACCCTCATTCATGTATCTGGGAAATGACGTTGTCCCTATATTTTCTGCCCCAACTAACGAAGTATGAGTGAAAGCTATGCTACGCTTTTTTATTATACAGCCAGTGACTGTGACTATAAAGTTGGTTTCATCTGGGAAGAAGGAAGGAAATCCGATTTGCAAGTTGCGTTTGTGTGGTGTGCATTCAGAGAAAGTGGTAGAAAGATCGATATTCCGAATCCCGACCTATGCGAAAGGCCAAGGACACAACCACGGCGTTAGTCGGACAGATCCCACCACCGCAACGGCAAGATCAGCAGACACAACCAACCTCGTCCCACTCACCAACAACTCCTACGCTTTCTCTTTTTAACTTGTACTAATACTAGTGTTCAATGTCAGAAATTACTTGATTTGATCAATAGACAGCTAACAAACTAAAACTAACCTATACCATCTTTATATGTATTAACAGAATGCGGATGAGACTTCGACCTGCATGTCGTTGTCATTGACTGGTTTGTTTGCTTGACAGGTTTGTAATCTGATGAATGAATGATATCAATTCGTGTGTCTCATAACATGTCTGTTATGACAAAACGATAAATTTTTTATATGAAGTCACTGTTATGAGTTGAAGTTTTTGAACAAATGAATTCTATATTAGAGAAAGTACTAGGTAAAAGGAATCAATGATTCATCATTAAACTCCAGGTACTTTATATTTATACGTTTTGTGGATGGGACAACAACCTTAGTTTACGGAAACGTATAATTAATTAACATGACTCACCAAACTCTTTGTAGATTACATCACATGGATTATTCAAACTTGCTCAGAAAATTCTAATAAGTAAATGCGTCAATTAAGTCACGTTCCAAGTGCAGCGTTTAAATGATGAACCAAGGACATGTAATTGGTTGTTAAAAAGAAATCCATTAACAGCCATTGCTCAATTTTGTATTTGTTATCACCACTTAATTCTGTTCCAATTTTTCTTTAATTTGTCACCACATAGATCTTATCGTTTCTTTCTTGTATATCACACTGAATATCATAATCTATTTTAAAAGTTATTTAATTTTAATAGCCTCCACGAAACATCACAGAAAGTTTGCACGAGATTCCCATACTCTTTTCTTGCAATCCTTGTGTCACTGCACTTTTATTGTAATGTCATGGTCAAATCTCTTGACATTCGTAAACTTTGTTGTAAAACTTTTACAGAGAAGGAGATGAAATCTTGTAAATCGATTATTTCTTATAATTCTTATAAATCTCTTCAAATTTTAACTTTAAACAGGCTATTAACGTGATGTTAAATATGAAATAAACGTGATGTTGTGTTAATTACAATTAAATGCAAAAGTTTAATAAGCATTGATAAAGTTGGTTGTGCTGATCCAAACTTTATCTTTCTTTGTGTATGTATTGTACTTTCTCCACTGAATTAAATTTCTTAATCTTTAAATCCGTTTTATCCGTTATCAAACTTCATTGACGTGATGACACCTCTTGAAATTGACTTTGTACTTTGGTAAATGTTGTTGTTGCATGTGCGAGAAATTGGAAGGTCACGGTCAAGGTTATTCAAGGATATTCACTCTCATCTTAACTTATCCAATAGCACTTGTTAAGCCTTTGTAATCTTTTGCTCCATTTGACATTGACAATCCGAAAGATTTCACGCTTAATACATTCCTAATATACATGTTTTAATCCAACAACCACCACTCTACTGCTACCACTGTTTAGAGCAAATCTCGTTAAGAGGTGATGATAGATTAGTAACAGCAACGGTTACGCGTTAAAAATGATGAGATTTCAGTTGTGCTTAAATTTTGTCCGAAATCCATTTAACAATGTTTCGTGGTTAAATGAACAAGCTACATTATACTTGAGTAATATAGTTACACCCCACCATAGTAGTATGTACTAGCACTAGTCCATGTCTGATCAAATCCGAATTTTGAAAGAATATGTGATGTTTGTTGGTTGCTGCTGTTAAATGACATTGTAATGTTAATTGAACATGAATCGGTCGGTAGTAGTGATGAAGAAGAAAAGTCAAGTCTTATAGAATCTATGGGGTTATGTATGTATCTAAGCACACTCTCATCTCAAAGTCGAATAAAAACTTTGCATTGCCTTACTGGATGTTATGTTCTTGTGTTAGTTATTGAATAATGTGATATAACAAATGAAAGCACGACGGAGCAAAAGCAAGTCTGATGAGAATTCAAAACTGCAGCAGGATAGGAGAATGAATCCACCATCATTAAACGAATATGTTATAAGAGGAGACAAGTCGGTTGAACTTGGACTTGGTTAAAGTTATTACAGAGTACCATGGCTTGCTTGCTTATAACTATGGTCTATGTTACTTAACGCTATTGCCTTCCTTTATACGGACTTTTGTTATAATTTCTCCCTTACAAATGAACAACACTCTTAACATCTATCCAATGCAATGCACCCGTGATGATGATGATTTTGGTGTAGTAGTGGTGGACTTTTCGTTGGTTTCGTATCATCAACCCTTTCTCCGTCTATCTCGTAGTGTATTCCCGTTCAAGTTGAAGGTTCGAATCCATCCGTTGAATCATGGATGAACATTCATGGAACCCACCTTGGCTTTGGCATTGGCAAGGCTAAACTCTTGTTAGGTATGCTGTGGTACATAATAAAACATTACCCTGCTAAAGGAAACTGGCTTCTTGTTCTATTCTCTTAGTACATGGCACCTTTTGCGATTGACTTATCCATTGTCTGATGATACTTGTGTGTGCATGCATTCGTTGAAGCTATATTATTGTTCTTTCCTAACTCGGTTTCATTCTCCAATGCCAAGACTATTATTATTGTAAAACATTTACCAGTCTCCCACCTTCTTGACTTGGACTTTCTTTAAGGCATGCATACAATAATATGCACGATTATATCGTGCATAACATGAATTGGGAAGTGCTATTATAAATAAATTATCACGCGTTTTGATTTTCTCCGTTATTCTAAAGGTCCGTTTCATGCCTGTTTCGTATTTGTTGAAATGAAGGGTAGTATAAATTAAGAGAAGTGCTTAAGGAATACATTGTTTAATATCCAATTATGGAACGAGACAAAATTAACCATCTTGTTTCCAGTTTTAGTCATCATCACCAGCAGTGGCAGGCATCACTAGTAATATCATGGGTCGGGTCGGTCGAAAACCTGGATACTGGAAAGAGTTTACTTTTTTATAAGAGCAGACTTTGTGGAGTGTTTGGTTGGTAAATAAATGGAGTATGGCATGCATAAGGCAACCTTAACCTTGAGACTTTGTTGGTTATGTAAGATTATAAATGTTTTTCTCTATGTTGATGTCAACGATCAGTAAAGTGATGGTTATGTTGGTATCTATAGTATGTAAAGTAAAATGCAATAAGTATGTGGTATAGGTTGGGGTGGTTGGTATGTTGATGGACGCCTCATATTATGCAGTGCATGCGTTTAATGTTACCATATTACCATCCATACTCTTTCATTGCAAACTCCTTTAAATGGTGGTGACTCCTACTTCTACTACCAATTCACTGACTGTCATGTCGTCTCTTCTTGCTGTTTCATTTCTGGGCATAGTTTTAATGATAGACAATTAAAGTTTTTAACAACCGGAGAACTAGTAACCTTGCTTCCTCCCTTTCATGTATGTATCGAGTTTAATAAATATGCGTCAACATTGAGAAACTCTTTTTATACCATTCGCATCTCTCTCATGAACGTCGTTGTTTTGTGCATATGAAATGTGCAATTAAGACTTTTGCATTTGCAAAACAACTTTAGATATGACACTCCTAGAAGGATAAGCCATGCAAGAAGTGTTGTATGTACAAATACAATGTAAGAAAATACCGTTAATCAAGGGTTTCGTCGACAATGAGCATAGCTTTGTTGGTCGCCGCACCTTGTTTGCAGAATTACTTGCTTGGTTATTAATACACGACTTGCAATTGTGTAGTACTACTGCTAATTCGTGAACTCACACGACTTTAATCTGCAGTCACGAGTTACAGTTATTTTTACAGGGAACAACGTATTTCTTTCTTCATGCTGCACTGCAGTGCATTTTAACAGATCTCCCAAAGCTAATTTACATTCATTTTAGGATTGGATATCATTATCCTCGCCAAAGCTCCTACTCGTACCGCTGGGTGGTGAATAGCATAATTTTGTCAGTTCCCCAACGTTCTCTTCCAGACATTGTATTAGACAGAGTTCAAGGTAAAATAAACCATACATAAATGGCATAAAAAAGGATCGAAGAATGGCTCGGGGCTTCGCCCCGAGCCCTTCTACGGAC
>JAQIWQ010000858.1:0-13303 GCA_034695825.1 Folsomia inoculata
CTGTAAGAATCCAACCAAACCCGAAAATCCTTACAATTCAGCTAACAGAAGAACCTGTTGAATAGTTGTCAAACTTAGCCCAGTGTTACTTTCGTCTTTCAGTTTAATTCGTTCCAAACGAGTGTCATCATCCAATGGAACGTCCTACATTACATATATACAGTACAGAAATCGCTCATTTAATGAAAACATTAACAGAAACCAATAGAACAACATGACATACCAATACTGAACGGCATTTACTAAATTCATCAAAATAGACAGTATTTTCACGACTATCAGGTACGTGGTCGACATAAGCTTGAACAACAAGTTGAGCCAAATCTTTCTGCTGGAATTTTGTCCTCTTACCCAACATTCCTAAAATGAAAACGTCGGTTAGAAGTCGTATTGCCGTATAAAAAGTGTCGTATTGTTGTATACACCTTGAGTTGTGTAGTACATACCTGTCATATTGAACTCAGATTTACAAGTTTTAGCTGCTGCAGACAAGCAACTTCTAGATGACACAACGTCATAATAATACAGATGAATGTCGCTTTGTTCACAAAGCCACAAAGTTTTAAGGTCTAGATCTTCTTCCAATCCATCATCAAACTGTTTATGAATGACAACCGTAGCTGCTCCTATAACTCCAGCTAAAGACACACTTCTCCCATCAAGCAATTTTTGATGCAAAAATAGAGCTCGGATAGCCCACCACCCATGCAGTTTTCCAATCCAAATATCTGGGTTACCGGAGTTGATTTTTAGAAATTCTAACGCCATGATAAGCAGTTGTGGCATTACAGCAAGTTCATTGATTTCTTCGTTGTCCACTTTTAACTTGTAATTCAACTCCAACTGGTCAAAAACCGTTTTAGTTGTCAAACTAATTGGGTTGGTAGCATCCGCTTTGAAGTCGTAACTTGGACCGGTAGAGTTGAGTTGAACAAAAAGGCGTATACATTTGGCAGCAAATAGGAGTAAAATCTGAGGTCTGGAATTATTTTTAGAAAACATTAACCACGAAAATACGACACACAAAGTACGTTGTAGTAGTTAGTAGTGGTTGATTACATTTCTGCAGTATCCACCCTCTGTTCATCCAAAACGGATTTTGTTCCATTTTCTAGTGCATCATAAAGACGATAAGCACTCATACAAAAATCATCATCTGCGTCTTTATCAAAGTTTTGAACAAGTTGATTCCAGACGGCTGACTTTTCTAGTCCTTGTTCTTCTATCCATGGTTTGGACAATGGAAGGCCTTTGAGCACCCGAGACTCCAACTCCGAACATGTTAGTGGGACAGATGCCATTGTGTCGTTTCGCTATACCGTCAGACAGGGCAGGGACAGCTATATTAAATTAAAATAAACAATTAATAACAGCTCCATCCAATACAACCCCAAGCTCGACATAAACAAATAAATAATCATGAATAGATTAATATTTTTGGTATACATGTGCAATCGGTATTTTTTGGTATTACATTTTTCAGTATTTCAGTGTTGGACACCGACAACCGAGGATGGTCAAACCAATTTTTATACTATTCAAATTCAAAAAAATATTTAGATTTTCGGTTAAAAATACAATTGAAGAGTCATATAATATGTAAGTAAGGCACCGTATTAGAGCACATGCGACTCACTTTTGCACTTGCTGGCAAGTTGGCATTGTCCTGTTTCTGACTACGTGAACAAGTACCAATTGCGACCTTCCCGCATCCTCAACTTCAATTTTATTGTAAAATATTGAGGCGTCAACAAGAATCAAAAAATCTTACAAAATTATTTCAGGTAAACAGTTTTTTGAAATATTTTCATATAAATTTCTACCCACTCATACCTCCCCACACTCCGCAGCAGCAGTGATCGATTGCCTATACCTGCCTACTATAGTATTTTTCCCTTTTCAATGTATTATTATATAAATTCCTGTCGGTTACTTTTATATGTGGTTTTTCTCTTTTAGTTTTAATTCATTCAAAAATGAGAAAGTTTATGATTATTGTAGGATCAATATCGCTTCCGGGCCCAGCCCAAGGGCAAGACTATGGCAGAATTCCAACGGGAAATGGAGCAGGAGGGGTTTTCTGCAGAAGAATTTGTAGAAAGACTAGCCTGGCGTACTGTCACTTCCGGTGGCGATTTTCATCCTCAAGTCCTTCATAATACTTTCTCCCAAGCGATTGATGAACTACGAGGAATACTGGAGATGCAGCGAATTAAGGTCGTCCAGCAAGAAGGAATTTTGGCATCAGAGGAATCACATCTTAGATCCCGTCTACTAGTTCTGCTTCATCGGAATGGAATTGCATCAGAAAATCTGTCCATGTTAGAAAAGAAGGTTAGAAATAGTGTGATGAGCACAGATTCTGGAAGACAGAAAATCAGTTGGTTAATTTTGTAATATTTTGTTCCTTTAATAAGGTGAACACTGTTGCAACAAAAGTTGTCCATTTGGGGGATCAGCTAGAATCTGTAAATCTTCCTAGAGAAAGAACAAGCGAAGCTGCAAAGCTTATGAAGCATCTTGCAGATTTCCTTCAACCAGGGACAATTCTGCTATCAGATATATTTAGGGATAAGGAAAAGCTTTATGAGGCAGCGGAGATTATTCAAAAGCTGCAAATCGTAGCTCAGGATTTGTCAAGTGGTGGTTCGTCTACAAAGTAATTAAAGTTTGAGCTATTATTGTGTTGAAGATCTAAAGTAAATACTAGGGATTTTGGGGGATTCCAGGTTTGATTCAGCTGTCAAGAAGATTAATCAAAAGTATGATGAGATTGAAATGATGCTTATTGAAGACTTTGTTAATGCACAAGTGATTGAGGATCGAGATAAAATGAAACAAATTGCTCACATTTTGTACAATTTTAAAGGATACTCTCAGTGTGTGAATGCTTTCATTCAACAAAGTCAAGTGGTACGTGGTATTAATACTATTAATTTCTTTACCTTGTACGTGGTGTCATACCATTGGTATGTACTTTCAATTCAGATAGAATTCTAGTTCTATTATCAATTCATTCAGTTTATCTATCTTTGAAATATTTCAGGGCGCTTTCAAAGCTAAAGATGTGTTTGACGACGTGGTTCCTCTGTAAGTTAATTTTGCATTCTCATTTCAATGAGCTCCTATTTACCTTGAACAGAAAAACAATACATCAAGTTGTGTCATTTACCAAAATTTACCAAAAAATTACAAGATGATTTAGCCTCGATTTAAAAGTGACATGACTTGACTTAAATGCATTGTTTGTTCTTATACACACACTTAATATATTATTAAACCTTTTTATGTGATTTTCTTCTTCCATTTTAGATGTGATCAATACAAGCCAATTGTGGATCAAGTATTTCCAAATCCTTCCCATGTTATGGGAAAATTTGTTGTGCACATATTCCAAGATCGTATAGCCACACTCGTGTTTGAGGTGATGTCCAGGTAAAGCAATAATGCACAGTGAAATTAACATAGCGTCCTATTACTTCCTAATAGCAAGTTGTTATATGTGATATTAGCATATCATCCGTTTTCATAATTTTAACCACCATTGTAATTTCTTTATAACAGGGTGGACAAGACGCATGAAACAGTTCCAAACCATCTGTACGAAAAACAAATTACACACGACGCATTTTTAAGAAATTTAGCCACTTTGTATTCTAAGACAAACAAAATTGTTGCACAACTCAACTCATTTGATTTGGGTAGCGATATGTCGTTTCTTCAAAAGATTACGGAACAAATTTTTAGGCCTCATTTAGAAAGCTATGTCTCAGTTGAAATTAAGTGCCTACAGACAAAATCCTTCCATATTTTAGCAGCGTATTATGATAAGTTAGGTCATCAGAAACGTGCTATTCAATCAAGGTACGAATAATTCAGCTTCAATTCAGTTATTCACATATACTGCATGAACTAAATGATTGAATACTTTTAGTTTTCAAGATTTTCGCCGTGATATTCAAGCCGTAATTGGTACTAGAGCAAATATTAACATTGCTCAAATTGAGAACTACGGTGGAGAAACTTTCTTATCCGAAGAAGTTGCAATAAATTTACTTCAAGAAAGTAGAATGGCCTATTCACGATGTAAGCTGTTATCGAAAAAATCCGATATTCCACTGAATGCAGCCCAGATATACGATATATTGTCCCAGAGCCTTCTTAAGGAACATCTAGATTACGCTTTAGAACTTGGATTGCAAGGTGAGTTCAAGATGCCAAAGCATTGCCACAATATCGTTCAACTTTAAATTTTCAAGAAGGGGCGACAAATACTTTATAGGTAAAGTGAAGTACAATAAAATGTTTCTTGATTCGGATTGCAGGGATACCAATAGCTGAAGCCAAAAATCAACCAGAGATTTATTTTTTTGCGGTGGTAAAGAGTTGTAATGCTATTGTTCATTTGTACGAGAAAGAGTTTGTAGATTCTTTACTCCCCCTGATTTCGTAAGTGATGATGGTATTTGCACAATTGTAGCTTCTTAGAACTCGAATTCTATTTCAATTTTCAATGTTGTTTTAGGGCATCTCCAAAGCTTGGCGAATGCATGGAAAAGAAAAATGCAGTATTGGAACAAATTGAAATGAAACTAGACGCTGGACTAGATAGGTCCATTGACACAATTGTTGGTTGGGTGAAAGTTATTTTGCAGTCAGAGCAAAATAAGAAAGAGTATTTTCGAACGGAAACTTTTAACGAGAACGAACCGTTGAATGCTGTGTCACCGGTAAGGATAAGACAAGATTGCATTTTTGAAAGTTACATTTATTTCAAACTCATGAAATTTTACTTATCTGTACCAGGCGTGTAAAAAAATCGTCCGATTTGTGAATTCTCAAGCAGATAAAATGAAAGATTCCATTGATGGGCAAAATATTGAAGCCGTTTTATTTGAGTTGGGTACTCGACTCCATCGGGTGATTTATGAACATGTCCTTGTGTTTCAGTACAGCTCAATTGGTAATTTCTAATACATTTACGGGATTTACGTGAAGTCACATGTTCGAATTATTGATTATATTATACAGGAGCTGTTCGAATTTTATGTGATATTAACGAGTACCTGAAATGTGTGAAAGAATTCAAGATACAAATAGTTACGGACATTTTTGAAACGTTGAAAAGTTTATGTAACTTGTTGTATGAACTTCCAAAGGACCTGAATAGGATTTTTAATCATGCAGATCTGGTAAAATAAAAACATGAATATTCGAATTTCAGGGCTAACCGTGTAGAACTTTAAAGAGTTGCATGTTTGTGTTTGCAGAGCAAGATCGATCCAGGCATCAGAATGAACTTTGTACAATTAAGAACTGACTTCAAAACCGTTAGGTTACAACTGACGACAAGTTCTAATGCAAATAGCAAGTAGTATTGTTCTGGCTTTAAGTTTATGGTGTCCTATTTTATACAAATTGCCTTTGTTTAAAATAATTTTGAATATACCAAAGAACTAAGAACTCAGACAAGATAACGTAAATCGTCGTAGCTGTATTTCAAAAATTCATTACGAAGTCTAATAAAAACTTACAAAATGTTTCGTAGCTTTACTATATTTCAATAATTCATTTTCAAATCATTTTCAATACTTGAAAAGGTATTTGATATTTTTAATTCATATAGAGACTGGAGCTGTCGGTCGACGAATCAATCAAATACTTTACCCAGTCTGCCTAGACATATTTATGAATAAACAAACTTGTAAACAAAGAATAGCAATTTAACTAAATTATTGTAGAAGTCCACGAAATGGTACTCAGAGCGAATAAGAAACTTAGAAGTTAGATCAAATTTAAGCGGAGGAAGACCTACGACGCATATTAACGCATACGGTATGAATTGTGTTCATGGAGCTGCGAGTTTTCTCCATCGAAATCCACTTGGATGGAAAAGTCTAGATCACGATTGTTGCGAGAGTTCTGTCTCAATCCGAATCGACCATATATTTGGTCACCCTGAATAGAAAAAGAAATAAATTGTACAAATACGAACTTGTTGATTTAAAAAAATCATACTAAATACTAATGTAAATATTAGTATACTTATTACCTTTTTCACAGTCCCATAATCATGCAAATAGAAGACAGTTTGCTTCCAGTGAGTGTAAGGAGCTTCAGGAGCAGTAGAAAACCAAGTTCGCTTGTGACACTTTGAGAACTCCACGTTAAAGTAAGTCACAAACGCATGAAGATAATCGTTTTGCCGAATAGTGAGAGAAAAGGGGACATCAAAATTGAGATCTTCCTTCTTCATAGTATTCAAGTCAATCTCCAACAACTGACAGTGGTTGGTTACCACCTGCAATAGATAATGGGGTTTAAATTCTAAACTACTAAACCACCTCCTAGAGACTGGTTTTTCGTTCGTGTTATACAACACGCCCATACAACGCACCTGCTTCTGATCCACCACGTCAACCAAGGGTTCACGAATCGCAACATCTCGAAGACAACTCATATCAAATCCATAAACACTGTCCCACCAGTGTATTTTGTCCTCCTTGTACTGGCGATCTTCAATACCACAGATGGACAGCGAGCATTTATCAGGGAACAACATACCGCCAGGTTTTAGCCATTTGTCGCGAGCGTACAACACTGTTTCCAGCATGGATTCATAAAACAGACAATATCCCATCCATTCAGAGATGATGATGTCCACTTTGTCAATCCCGTCAGGCAATTCGACTTCCTCAACTTTCCCTATGCAATTGATGAATAATTAAAAATATAGCTAAGCTCATTCCTACTTGTATTGTCTTAATATCCTGTGCAAACCTTTGATAATGGTAATAACATCATCAAATTGGTTGGCTTTAACAATTGTTCGCGCATGTTGGGCAATGTTGGAGCATTCAACTCCAATCACTTTTGCAGCACCTAGTAATGAAAGAACAATGATATTAATTTTAGTTGTCATCCTCATCATTTTAGATGTGATCAATACAAGCCAATTGTGGATCAAGTATTTCCAAATTCTTCCCAATGGGAAAATTTGCTCCCTCTTTGTAAACAAACCACATCCGTGAATGAATAAAATCATTTTCGTAGAACTATGATTTCAAAACCGAATTAATCAGCAATTTGCCAGCATTATTCCCTTCCTACTGTCTTAATCCTTCTCCATTCAGCAGTTAAAACTAGGGCTGAATCAACGGGACAATTTTGAACAATCTGCTTTTGTATTACTATTTAGTAATTTAGTATTACACTTACTAATTACATATTACTTTATCATATACTGTTTGTTGCATATTTTACAACTACTTTTTACGCTCAAGTCATATTACGGAATATTTCATACCGGCATTAGCAGCAAACATGGACAAAATTCCCGTCCCACATCCAATGTCCAAAACAGTTTTTCCCTATAATATTAACAACTTTACTCCTCATTTGTTACAGTATTTCATCACTATTCAATTCCACTTCAAGTAGGCAACTTACTCTGAATAAATGCTTGTTGTAGTGCATAGAATTCTTGTAGGTCAAAGTCCTCACTTCGTCCTTCAACATTTCCTCATGAATCCCAAAGTGGGCATACGAATCAAAGTAATAGTCCTTTGATGTCATTTCATCAACTGCAACATCTTCGCCAGGTCCGTTGGGGACTTTCATGACATCATCCACATCCACGTTATTCTCACCACCTACCTGTGCAGGAATGACGAGAATAGGATCTTCTTCCATTCTTGACATGTTGACTACTGGCTGACGAGAACGAGTGACAAGTAAAGATTGACCTGACCTGTGACCAAAGGCAGACAACGATTAGCACCCACCCCGCACCCAACTAACAAGTTGAAATATAACTAAAGCCGAGTATTTTATGTTTATTGGAACTGAACCACGTGAACCACTACTTTTAAGGTATTTTCAAACTACAATTAACTTTTTACCTACCCTTTACTATAATAAAATATTGAATGACATCAAATGTAAAGAAAAAATGGGATGGAGCTTACTCTGAGAAATTCTTCAAGAGAAATCCTGTCGATCCTTGAATGGTTCAAAATACGTTGAAGAAATACAGACAGACGCCCAAGGGTCAGAGGTCGCGGCTTGCCTTTTATTAATCTCTTAATTATTTCTTGTCTTGCTCGACTTGACACGGTATCTATCTAATCTCTAAATTATTCAAAAAAATTAAAAGATGAGACACTATTCTTTCTCAAAATCAATTCAACATGCTTTATATCTAATTAATTAAACAGGATTCAACTCTCAACTTTAATCAACGTTACTCATAAAAATTGATACCAATAAGAAGTTTAAAACTAATTTTACCAACTTTACTTACCAATAAATTCCGCAGAGCAGACAAACGATAAAACTTTATTTCATTTACTGCACCTCGCTCGCTCAGATTTGGTTTCCCACTTTGCCTATTTCTTGAGCTAGGCCGGCTTTACTGGCAAAACTCAAAAGCTACACAATCCTTCCGTCCTCTTTCTTTGTCACGCTCTACACTTTTACAAAGTCTGGTTCAGGTTTTGGTCTGTCTGTTTGCTTGTTCTGCTGAAACTAGACTGGAGGCTGTGGAGAGCATGTGAAAAAGTAGATTGGGTCGTACATGATACAGACAGCTCGTATTTTCTGGAGTCTGAGACATTGGGGTAAAGTGTAAAACCTAACAGTTCACTGCAGTCATTGATTTACCAGTGGGAGTTGTAAGTTGGATCAAGTTAATAAGCATGCAGATGGATGGATAGCTCGTGCGTTTGATCTTATCGTTTTTGCAGTGCACAGTACACGTAACGGTATATACAGGTGCGCAGTGTAGAATAATTGCTTTTAAATTTTACTGCCATTAGAAAGGTGCAAATTGAGCTGTAAGTTGTGTTTTTTTTTATTTTTCAGTAACGTATGAATGAAATGAAATACAACGGAAGGAAATGTAGGAATTGATGCTGATTTTTGTTTTTGTAGGTTTAAGAATAGTTTCCAAACCAGACTAGACGAATAAATATGGAGAAAGCAAAATTTTCACCTTCTGGAGAGTTTCTTTCCGTTTCAGGATCGGATGGAAGGTTAAGGATTTGGGAGACGAAGGATAAATCTGCGGGTTCTGTGTTAAAACAAGAATTTGTTCCTTCTGCTCATTTATCTGCGACAACTACGTGTATTGAATGGGCTCCTTCCTCTTCTATCAACATATCAAATGGGGTAGAGTAATAGTTGGCATTTTTGTTCCATGAATGGGATTTAATGTGATATGATTATTTTTTTAATATTTTTGTTCAGGGCCAGGACAAGCGGAAAAAAAAGAAACGAACGTTTGAAGGAGATATGGTGGCAATGGGAACAGCGGATGGGTCGCTGCTTTTTTATAGTGTGACGAAATCTACACTTGTTGCACATTCAAAGGCAGGCCATTCTGGCCCCATATTGGACCTGGCTTGGTCACCAATTTCACTTTCATTGTACTCCTGCGGTGAGGATGGTTTCATTGTAGAATGGGATGTGGAAAATGCCAAAAGCATTAGGTTTGTAGTGATTAAACGTAATTTTAACGAATTTGGGATTTTGGTAATTTTATTACGTTGATTGCAGTCGTTGGAAAGGAGGTAAAGGGTCATTATCTTGTATTTGCGTATTCAAAGACATGCTTTTATCATCTGGAAGAGGGATAACGTTATGGAATTTGGAAACAAAGACTTCGACCATGAATTTTATGGGACAACCAGCCACCATTTGTCAAATGCAACCAATTCCTAATACGGATTATTTTGTGACCATGAGTTTGAGGGAAATGCACCTTCAAATTTGGTAATTTATGTTCATCTGCAATTATTGACAATTTACTCGGTTTCGTCGCTAATGTTCATTTCGGTGCGGCGCAGGCTTTCATATGCATTCAACCTTTCATGCTAATTAATACTGTTATTTACCTTTGACATGGTAGGTCTAAATCTGAGCAGAGTGCAGTAGCTACATTAATGCTGATGGAAAATCCACGACATTTTTGTGTGCTATCTACATCTGGTGGAAAAGTATCGGTAGCCGCAGTGACAGAAAGTGGCAAGCTGTGCACTTTTAATCATAAATTGAATGGACCTTTACGAAAACCTCTTGCTCCTAATTGCGTATTTTCGGTGATGGACGCCCATGATGCGTCCCTTCAAGTACCCGTGCTATCCTGTTTTTTAACTAATGAAGAAGAATCGTCTGCAGAGGTGAAAGTGGCCTATGGAAGTTGGTTAAGGTTGCGCTTCGAATCAATGGTGAGTAAAATCTTCAAAACACACTGCCGCCATTATTTATTATATTTATAGATTTAATGCATTTTCCTTAAAACATGCTTTGTGACCCCGGTAGGCTCTGAAATTCCTTCAAGATAATGTGACAATCAAGCGGGACTTTGCCCTCAAGTCTAAAGTTTCGAAAAAGAAAAAGGAATTTAATGCGGAAGTTACTGAAATCCCGAGCGACGCAAAACATCTTCAACCTGGTTCTGAAGCCAATTTCAAGCTGTTGGACGTAAAAGCAAAAAAACGAAAGAAAAATGAAGAGAATGATGGGGAGCTACCCATGGAGGATAGATTAAGTAATTTAACGATTGATGCACCGTCATCGGGTGCGATTCCTGATGGAAACAATTTAGCTCATCTTCTGAGCCAGGTAATGGATTGATAAACGCTTATAGAGAATGAATACCAAAATAGAAAAACAGCATAGGACTGGACTAGGACTTATCTACGTTATCGAATGTTTTAGGGACTGCATAGCAAAGATAATAAAATATTACAATCAGTACTATCTCGTTGGGATCAAGATGTTATCGAAAATACCGTTAGAAGTCTTCCTGTTCAGATGATTGTCCCTCTGTTGAATGAAGTCAAAAAAATGCTAGCAAATAAGCCCATGCTGTAAGTTCAATGCGTTTAATTACTAATCGTCCACCCAAACATTTATAATCTAATGTTCACCCTATATTTCAGAAATCATAGTGTAATCAAGTGGCTCAAAACAATTTTTAAAGTTCATTCTGCATTTCTTATGTCATGCCCGTCTTCAGAAGATTTGTTGGGACCTTTTATGAGTCTTCTCCATTCCAGAGAAATTTTATATCCTCAAATGTGCCAATTGAAAGGGAAATTGGAGCTAATTAAAGGAAATATCGAGTCGAAAGAACATAAAACTGAAGTCCCCAATGAAGCACTGCTTGTTTACCACGACGGTACGCATTTTAAACACATCGCATGTCTCAAATATCAGGTTGAATCAAATTGTAACATTTCTGCAATCTACATTTTAGAATCGTCTGATGAAGGCGAAGACGATGACATGATACCGTCCGAATCAGAGGAGTTTATTGGTTCCGATGACTTAGTGGAAGACGATGAACACAGTGATGATTCTGATTCTGCAGCTGATAGCGAGACGATGGACAAATCTGACGGAGACTCTGCGTCTGATTTAGATGACGACGATGAGATGAAAGTTGTTCCCAAACCTAAAACGCCCGTTTCAATTATGAATGGTGGAACTGGCAATGCAACTGACGAATCTATGGACGATGATGAAGGATAATAACCATAACCATACCTTTAACATAACGCTGTTAATGTCTATGTACCTATCAGAATGTAATTCAATTACCTGACCAGGACAGGGCCCGGTTTACAATCTTGCCTAACCGTTTTGTTTGTGACCGAAAACAATATGTTGAATTGTTGAATATCAAGTAAGCGACTTTTATTTCTATACAACAGATTTAATAAATTTCTTAAGTTTTCCCTTTAAAGTCATTTGGAAAGTTTTCATACAAATTTTCATTTTGAAATCAAAAACACAACTCCCATTATTTCGCAGTGCCATCATTTCATTCATAATTCATAGGTCCGCCAATTCGTTATCGTCATCGTTAACCGTATTACGTTTTAAAGAAAATGCAGATAGTTTTGAGCTGATTCTAGATTTTTTCTCTGTTTCATCGCCCGCATCGTCGTTCTCGCCACTGCGCTTCCTTTTCTTTTCAACATGATGACTTATTTCTGGCTCTCCATTTTCGGGAGCATTATCAACGTCCTCGCAATTAATAATGCTATTAGAGTTGGAATTTTCATCAACAATACTTGCAACAGGGCTGGTTGGTTGTTTGTCTTTTTCTGTCAACGATTTCCTTCCAGCCATTGCAAATAATGTTGTCTGCTTCTATTTGCATTAAATTCATAATTAAAAATAAGTGTATATATCATAAATAACAAAGTTCTGCCACTACTTACCTTTCCTGTAGAAGTAGAAGACTTGTCTGCCTTGTTGGTCTTCTCAGCTTTGTCTTTCTCAGGTCCCTTCTTGGTAGTTTTATTCTTCCGGCTCTTGGGGTTGAATTCCATGGTTGGTTTTTCTGCAGGTTTTTTCCAAGCATCAATCAACGCCAATCCTTTTCCACTATCCAAATTAGACTTGTTTGTGTTAGCATCACTAGACGCAGTACTGTCGGATGTAGTTTTTGTGTCACCAGTAGTGCTGTTTCTCTTGAATGGATTTTTGAAATTCGCTGGTGATGATGAATGCAAGGCTTGGATTTCTGCACGTTGACGAGTTAGTAATGGATTTTCTAAAAACAAAAAAAGACGAACGTATTAGACATGTATTCAGAATTTAGTGCAGCGTAGTGTGATCCTAAAACTTAGTTAACTTATTATTACCTTCTAAGAACACAACTTCGCTGGAAGACTGGTTGCCCAGAAAGCTGCTTCCACCCATTGAAGATGACATTTGAGAACCATTTTGGGTATCGGGATTTCCAAGGGTGGAATACACGCTGGAGTAAATTACATTCCCAGATCGTAGATTTTCAAAATCATCATCGTCCTCTTCTACGCCATCTTCTTCTTCGTCCAACCTTTTTCTTCCGATCGCAGTGAGGCGGTCAGTTAATGCCATTTTCCGTTTTTTATTGGCATATTTAATAGCGACTTGAATTGCATGAGATGACGGCATCATTGTTACGTACTCGGATGCACGAAAATCCTTATCGCCGTTACAACAAATCTGTAATGACCAATTGGAAAATATCAGTTAAAATACTACTCCATAAACATTACGCCAGATTAAAATGAAAGTCGATCTACTCACAGCGAATAGTTTCATCAAATTTTCCTTGATATCCTTGTTAGCTTTATCTCTATAATCCTCAACATCAACTCCTTTTTTATCGAGTCTTTTCGACACAGTATTTTGCATTAATGCTCGTAGTAGGGTATCTTCGAACTTGCTTTTGTCGGTTTCCATCTCGCAAAGCGGCAACTGTAAATAGTGAACGGGAGAAAATTAAATTATAGGTTGCAGATAA
>JAQIWQ010000859.1:0-13294 GCA_034695825.1 Folsomia inoculata
AAAGTTATCGCAATAACAGACAGACGGACGGACAGACGGACAGAGCATTCACATAAAGGACCTTCGATCCTTAATAAATGAATAGGTCTATTAGATAGACTCTATCTGCATATGAGATATGATATGAGTGAGTATGGTGTATTTTTTAATGGCGTGAGAAGTAGATGGTTATAAACTGTTATGATGGCTTTGTTCCAGGCGTGAATTCCCAATGTAATGCTGTCCTTGTCTCTATCTGTTCTGTACTGGAGGAACATATATTAGTATGTGGTTGGTTGGTTGATGATAAGTATATCGACCAAATAATATTAAACCCCATGAAATCACCGAGTGTGTGTGTAGAATGGTATTAGTAGGGGTGGTGAAGTAAAGGTACAATAGTAGAAGGAGTAGTTGCAGTTGTGGTTTTAGTTTTTATCTTTAGTCAGATTATACTTTTTAGCGCAGTATTATTTTAGTTATAGCAGCTAAATGTTTTATTAAGACATGGCGTATGTAGTGTAGTCAGTCGGAGTCAGTGGTTCAGTTGCGCTACTTGTTGAAACGTTTCATTATTCCATGCCCTGTTTTAATAGTTTTATTTTTGTTGATAAGGTAGAAGTGACATAGATATGTATACCATATCAAATCACTGAAGAAGTTCAAGAGAAATTAATTTGAACTCAAGTTACACATTAAGTAGTCCAGTCCTGCTTTATATAGTTAGGTACATGTAAATGAATATTTCAAATGTAAATATTTTTGCATAGGGGAATGTATCAGTCAGTTACAGACTCTATTTGGCTAAAAGTGAATGAGATAATTATTATTAGTCTGTAGTAATTAGTGAGTGAGGTATTGTTGGATGGAAAGTTGGAGAACAATTCATCGTAAAAGTATTCAACCCAACAATTTTTGCAATTTGGTTTTGCATTATTAAATGCAGTGAACAGTAAATCCTAAAATTGGTTACTAACTTTTCCTTCCAGAAGACCACTCTCTCGCTCTCTCTGTTCCATAGTTGATTAATCAATTTTTGATGGTCCTCAGTCAGACATAGAGGCAGTTATCAAATTTACCTCCTAGATCAGTAGTTTACCAGATAAGATATGATAAGGTGAAAGAGAGTGGTGGGAGAAGGTGTGAATGGTTGAGATGTTGAGCCGACTACGGTCATCCTCAAAGACGGTCACTCGAAGTGTTTCGTCTGCAAGAGCTCGGCATAAACTTCACTCGTGCCAATTGTGTAAGAAGACTTTTGCATTCAACTATTTTGTATACTTTAGAGAGTAGTGTATTGGATCCGTGTATGTGTATTAGTTGGATAGAGGTTGAAATAAATATCATAATCATGTGAAGCAGCTACATGGTGAATATTATGTAGAAAACTGGGACATTTGTGTCGGGGGTCCAGTTTGGCAGTTTCGGTGGATTCCCCTTCTTTCAACCTGCTTCCCCTTGCTTCAAAGAACATTAGAAATACATACTCCACAACTGCCTTGCCTGCCATACCATCCATCAGCTACCATTACCAATTATTATTGATTGGAGGTGTATGTGGTATTTACTTACCTTCCCTGTCGTCGGTCGGTGTGGTTTGTTTGTTGGTTGTACAAATAAATGCCCTACTTTTATATCAGTTGTTACCAGGTAAAAGGAGACTTGGAGAAAGTTCTGTCTTTACAAATTCTACATACATTTCGTAACACTTGTTGTTCTTGATTCAATCTTTCAATATCAATTTATTGTATTGAAACCATGATTTGAAAGTAACACCAAGTTAGTGGCACCGACCGGCATTGCAACATAAGGGTATTGTATTGTATTACCAATTATTGGTGGTATTACATATCATTCATCGTTCGGTAGGTAGTGAAAGTGAGTGCGTTGTTTTGTTGGAGGCAGGGAGGTGAAAGTTGAGTTGTTGTTTATTGTTAGGGGGGAATATATTTGTGGTAGTAATGATCACATCATACAAAGTGTTGATTCTCGTAGAAGGACTTGTACAAACTTTTATTTAACCTCATCATTATCCAAGATCAGAAGAGGTTTATCTACATATCGATAACATTAAACATGATGATATGCACAATTGGCAAAAAACCAATCACCGATATTAGAGAGGGAGATGACGCTGTGTATAAATAAATACAGGATTTGCATTTATTGTATTATGCACTCCAGCACTCCTCTTGCATGGTACGGAGATATACAAATATTATATTGTGTGGTGGGGGTAGGGGGAATAGTGGTGGTAGTAAGCTATTGGAGTGGATGTTGAATTTGTACACGGTTTACACCATCCCATTGTTGATAACCACCTATCCTTCCTAACTATATTAGTGAATTAGTGACTGATAGTTATAATACTCAGGGCATTATTGCATTCAAACTATTTGTTTAGTGGATGGACAAGTATTCTGCATCACCGTTATCATCAACAGACTTAATAAAATAAAATAGAGGCTGTTCACACCAGTATTTGTCAGTAGTGGTACTATTCTATATCACAAACTAATCGGCCCAGCAAACTAATATTTCTAACGACCATTAATAGTTAGTCGTTATACACATTCACCATTCAATGTGGGAACGCACCTCACCCACCTCATTTCTCGACGAGAATAATTATCATTCTGAATGATGCTGCTACACTGTTATAAACGTTAGGTTTCCAAAATTTCCACATTTAGTACATTTTATTCTAGAGAATTTCTTGTGTGTGTGTGGTTATATTTTATACTCCACTCATTATTCGCACTATTCGCTAGCAGTAGTAACTGTTAATAAATTCAAGGTTTTTATTACTGGTGACTGGTGTTGATTTAATGTTTGTGATTTGTGTTGCAGGTGCAGTAGAGGGTGAATTAGGTGGTGGTTCCTCTGGGGAAGAATGGATCATGCGTGGTGATTTAACAAAAAAGAAGAGGAAAATAGTGTTTGGGGACGGCTCTGATTTTAAGAGGCCAGGATGGGAGGAGGAACTTATAGACTTCAAACGCAAGTTGCGAATGCCACACAAGCTTATTCAAGTGTCCAAACCATCCTCACATTCAATGTCACCGGCTGGATCACTAACTGGGGACAAGATGAATCCAACACCACTCCCACCAACTCATCTGGTTCAATCTACATCAACCCCCATTGCAACAGACATGGCAACAGGCAATACCAGCAAGGCTTCTTCTGCGAAAGAGAACAAAGTGCCACAACCACCACCACCAAGCTCAACCCCAGTCTCCAAAAAGTTTACACCCACCACCCCTTCAAAGACGCCAAACCTCAAAGAGAAAGAGTCACCAGGGGGGAAAGGCAAAGGCAGTAAAGGGGCGGCAGCGGCAACTACTCCAACCAAGGGTAAAGGGCGACGTCCACCAACGTCTTTCTCGACCCCTACTACCCCGACGTCCACCTTCCTCCTCTCTTCTCCACGGAAGGGTAAAAAGGGTAAAGGAGGGGTCCCTCAACTTCAACATCCTCCACCCCTTTCCGAGTCTGAGTCTCCGTTGGATGAGCCCACGATTGAGAGGGCGGTTGAAAGAATGAAGGCGGCGGCGGATAACGCTGTAGCTGTAGCAAAGCTGGCTCAAAAGAACAAAAAGTGTAAAACGAAGCCAGTATTGTCCAAGGCATGTTCAGGTCCAATTCCAGCAAAAAAGACCAAGGGAAAGAATTCTTCTTCCTTGGATGAACTTCCTGTTCTTTCACCACAAACTACACTTACGCCACAGGAGGATGAGGATGATAAAAAAGTGATGGGAATAAAGGTTGAAGAAGGACAGTTTACACCACCCTCGTCAGCACTCACAGCCACATCCACACCCACCACAGATCCTACCACCAAAACCAAGAAGGGAATTAGACGCAACAAGTTTAAATCTGGTTTTGATTATATTCGAAAAAAGAAAAAGATTCCGACAAATGCTGATGGATCTGCGGTGATACCAACACCTAAAAAAGTGAAGGTACAGTTTATTTTGTTGTTTAGATTTATTCATAATATGGATGAGTAGATAGAGGGGACTTGCTGGGGGCAAATGTCCCACTACATACTAGTAATCAAGAATTGAGAATGAATGGCGAATGGATGCCACTGCTTTTGGCTGAATAATAATAAAAGAGGAAAATTCTCTAGTTATTCATTAGAGTGAGCTGAATTGAATGTTTGAATGATGTTTGTTTGAGACGTTTGAATTTGCTAAATGTGATACTTTTATCCATTTTTTATGCTTCCCTTTTGCCCACCATCTTCGCCTTCACCATCAATCATTGTTGAATTGGAATTCCCCTTGCCTACCTCCTTCCTCTGGGGGTTCTCTGGGAATATCATTCTCATCCTCCCTCCCCACGTGGAATAAGTAAGATTTTTGACCTCAACTCTGTGGTCTGGTTTGGTTTGGTGAAATAAGTGGCTATTATCGGTTAGCATTATTGCAGTAAGGTGCTTTTGTGATGCAGTAGCTTTTTTAAATAGTTATTATCTGGATTCTTTATGGTTGCAATTATTTTTTTGCCTCATTAAATAAATACATAGAAGTAAATACATATGCTCAGGGTGCTTGCATGCATGCTATATTGCAGTGGAATTATACTAAGTCTACTGATTGTTGTATTGTTGGACGTGGTGGGTGTGGTTGTAAAGTGTATCACGAGAAAATCTAAATGATGTCTATCTAAATCTTGTAGATTCTGATTGAAAAGAACGTGACGGTTGAAGACATTCAGACTGAGATTCGAGGATGGGTACTAAACAAAGGTCATGGTGAAACTGCCCTTCATCGTGCGGCGCGTTTGGGATACCCTGATGTTGCTGCCTACTGTTTGGAACATGAACTTTGTCCTGCCAACTGCAAAGATAACGCCGGTTACACTCCCCTTCACGAGACGTGTATTAAGGGAAACTTGGAAGTGGCCAAAGTGCTTCTTGTATATGGTGCGGACCCCTCCCAGTCTGCTCCTGGGGGCATACGGTAAGGATTTATTATTGAAATTAAATAAATAGGTATTTGGTTGAGATATAATCTGATTTTGTTTTTTAGACCCCTACATGAAGCGTGTGAGAATGGTCACGTTGAACTAGTCAGATTATTAATTTCCTACGGTGCGGATCCTACATTAACAACTTATGCTGGGCAGTCTCCACTAGAGCTGGCCGAACCTCATTCCTCCGTCCGAGTCCTTCTTGATCAACATATCAATGATGTCCTTGGAGCAAAGGAAAAAGCTTGGGAGTTTAAGGGCTCTGGATCCTGGGTTGATAATCTTCATGAGCTTGGATTTGATGCTACGGCAGATCCACCTCCAACGGAAACCATCCAAGAGGAAGATTCTGATGGGTTTGAGTTTGAAGCTAGTGAAGCACCACTGCCTCCTCTTTACAAAATTAAGGTGAGGGAGATAATAATTTTTTAATAGTTACTTAATTGGTGATTGGTAATTGGTGAAGGATTTGATGACGAAATATTTTCTTGTTTTTGTATAAATAGGAGAAGATTCCTTACTATTTGCTTCTGAATGATGTGTTGAATTATTTGGGACTGGGTCGAGACAAATTTCTGAAATCTCATCCGACAGCTGAAACTGTAGAACTGAATTCGAATGATTTTTTAGAACAGGCTCATTGTTGTCACTTGTTGGGTGAAAAGTTTAACCTCAACTCTTCATCTGATCTCCTTACTCTCATCAAGTATGATGACAGGGTTAAGAAAATGTTAAATATTGAGAGTTGTTTCATCAGATAGGAAGAGGATATATAAATATTTAAGTAGGAATTAATTAATGATGTATAATAATTGGATAAACGTATTATATTTACCAACCTTTACCCGACCAACCAAACCTATTTATAATGAGGAATGATTATACTACTATAGGTACAAGAGTGAACAGGGGCTAAATACCTAATTTATAAGTGATTTTTATACTTATGGATTTGTAAAGGTAAATTATGTGGATTTCTTGACAGGACGCAGTATAAAGGTTTTATAATTTAAGTGGTTGAAATTTATATACTTTTGCTGCATTTTTGTGATATTTCTATTATATTTGTTATCATAATACATACTTTAACCCTATATGACTAAAGTAAACTAATTTATTATTTAATTTAATAAGATGAGGACAGTTGTCTGTCATTCATAAAGTGATTCATACCACTTATTGAACTTCTAGTTAGTACCACTACCCGCAAGGTCAAGAGACCATATTAATTGTGTAGTGTTTGGTATTATGTAAGGTAAACTTCTCAATATTATGTAAGAATTATTAAGAAAGGATTAAAATTTTGACTTGTATTGTGTAAGTGCGTAGAGTCAGTAGAAAATTTAAATTGTTAGGAATTAATCATTAGATTATTTTAAAGAGTTAGTTGTAGGATAATATTTAAAAATATTTATCATGATGATGCATACATACATACGGTTGTTTTGTGCAATAAAATGTATTCCCGTCACATCGGTAGCTTCTTTTTAGTATAACGGGTAAATTATTAGGAAAATTATTGGAAATTTTTTTATTTTGAGGTTTAATTATTGTGCAGGCAGTGGCATGAAGTTTGGTTTTGATTCAACACTTTCCATCCACTGCATTGGGCATTGTTGTTTATATGAGGCATTGTTAATTTAGGATTTGCATTTGATGGACATATTCGCGACCATGTGGGTTTAGATTGGTCATAAAATTGAATCGAATTTTTGCGAATATTTAAATGTTTTAACCAGAGCTACAACTGAAGTCTTGTATGTTTGTTGGATTTACGCTCCAAGTCCTCTAAGAAGGTTATTTAAGTAATGGGGAAATTGGCAGGATTTGAAGTTTCACTTCATTCCACCCTCCTCATTTTGACCATTGCAACAATATCCTTTATGGGTAAGAAATGTTAAAATATATAAGAAATAAATAATAAATGATTATCGTATGGATAACTAATGAATGACTAAATGTAGTAGATGATGCGAATGGAGACAAAGAAGTATTAGTTCGAGATCGTTTGGTGTTTCTTCTATGTGACCAAATGGGGGAGTACATGAGCTCTGGAAAATTCCCAGAACCCATCAAAGTCATGCCAGAAAAGTACAAAAAAAGTAAGGAGGATGAATTTAATGCATTTAAAAAAATTCTTTTGAGGTGGATTTTATTTTGTTTGATTATTTCCTGCAGTGAAACCGGGTTCGGGTGCGGTGGGAAGAAGTTTTGGAATAAAGAAGAACAAGACAAAGAAGGGGAAAAATAAGGGAAAGAAGAATAAAGAAAAGAATAAGAATAAGTTTAAACGAGAAGTGGAGTTTGACCCAGATGAACATTTGGACATTACAATTCTGGATCTGTTTGATGATGAATGATGGAGGATATTTGCAAAATTTTACCTGAATGCATATTGTCATTGGAAACAAATAAAATGTCCATTAAGTTGATGATTTGTTGCTTATTCTTATCATAAGAAATGTTTCAATTCCATTGTCATAACATAAGATCTAAAATATGCAAGGGTGGTGGTGAATGCAACAAAATGAAACGTCGGAGTAGAGTCATGTTTGTGGATCCTTGAAGAGTTCCATGAAAGACTTCCGTCTCCTTTGTTGCTAACTTTGTACAGGGTCATTTGTTTGGACAAGGTCGGGCCAAAAATTGTTTGAATTGGAATTGGAGTCAATAGTTGGAATCATTGTTCTCTTTAAAACATTTGGGGGTTGTGACAAATCTATAAATAAAGGAATGATGAATTCCCGAAGAAGCACTTATATGATGGTGGTATCTCGACTACTACTAGGAGGGGTCATCTCTTTGTCCATTCTACTTGTTTATTTTGGTAAACATTTCCAAATTAATTGAATGCATGGTTTAATTCATGCGGATTGGGTTAACAATGTGGATGTATTTATGTAGATGGGGTGGAATGTTTAGACTACGACGGATACTATGACATATCAGCCAAAGACACGGCGTACCTTTGCTCCCTTATGGATGAGTACAAACGTTCTGGAAAACAACCCGACATTGTGAACCATCCTGCGGAAAACTTTCCTAAGGAAAAATACCTCAGAACTGGTGGTGATGAGGACGATAAGTGTTGGGTCAATAAGTGGTATCCCTGTGGTATGAATACATACATTTTTAAATATTGCTGTGCTCAATAGTTAGTTAAATTGATTTTTATTGTTACAGATGAAGAAGATCTGAAGAAGGTGAAACCCTGTGGTTGGTACAAGATGGAGAAAGCACCAAAGTTGGAATGCAAATGAAGGAAAATTATCTCGTGGATTTGTTTTTATTCATGATTATTGACAAGTACAATTGTTAATTATTGTTTCCATTAAAACAAAGTGATAATGTCGCAAGTCGCAATATATGGATTCTGCTATTTATTTATTGTACTTTGGCCTTGTGAATGTTCAGGTGGAAAGTTTTTGGATTTTACAAGTCCATTTCATTTAGAATATTGTACTTTGTTAATTCAGTTCAATTTGCATATTAAGAAAAAGCGCTTTTTCGCAAAATGTTTGATAGTAGGGTAAAGGGTGGGGTTGTATTGTTTTTTTGCTTGTATATGCTCAAGGTCTCGCTTGCTGGTGAGGAGATAAGTGTTTTTGGGAACATTTGAATTATATTTAGGTTTAATTTTCTGAATTTGGTTATGTTTGTGTCTGCACAGGGAAGCAGAATAAAAGTGGGAAGAAGTCGCCAACCATGGGTGGTAGTGCCTATACTGGTGAGTGGGATATTTCAGCTAGGGAGACGGCTACCCTCTGTGCTGCCGCTGAAAAAATGTCCCCTACGACGCGGATGATAAGCGAGTCTGGGGATGAGGTGCTAGTGTCCAGTAATGACGTACCAGAGCCAGAGAGAAGCACTTATCTTAGGGAGGATAAGAAGTGTTGGAAGAACGAATGGGTGCCTTGTGGTGTGGGTGGAGGGGATGTTGTGGAGGATCGAATGGGTGAGTTTACGAATAATTTTGGTCATTAATCATCTATCGTATTCATGTATTGTATGCGTAGTGGTCTGAAAGTAGAGATTTAAGTACAAAATAGTTGTGAAATATTTATTTATGAAATTTGTGCAGGGTCTGAAGGTGTATTGGCGAGAAGACGACGTCCTTGTGGTCATTATCGAATGGTCAAGGCTCCACCTGCACTATGCTGATTTCAATCAAGACATGCACAACAAATATTCAACATGCACCGATGCTCCATGACTCTTAATTATTTATCACCAATAAATTCCCCACAAATTGACAATTTCAATCCTACAAAATTTAAACTTGCATACAATTTCGGCATTTTATTCCATTTCCCATGTTTTTTTTTACTTTACAATTCACACGGGACTTGCACTTTCACCTTTCTGAATGAATGATGCGAATAGCTAAACCTTTGCAAAGTTAGGTAAACCGTGATGAATATTGGAGAATTTAATGGAGGTTGAATACATTTGACAAAAGGATGAAATATGGATGGACTTGAGGATTCAGACACCATTGACACCCGTTACTAAACGCCATTTCCGGTCCGGTGGTTGTTTGCGGTGACATATTATGCAACAATGAAGGTAATATTAATCTTTCTTTTCACTTTTTATTCTGTTGACATTGACCGCATTTTATTGTTAAAATGGTGATTGAAATAAGGTGGCATATAATGCAATGGGCGGATAAACTTATCCACGTCAAATGAAATCATGTTTATAAGTGTTGAATTTCATTTAATGATTTCATGAAAATGTGGTGTTGATGACATACCAAATTATGTACAAAATACCAGGTTAAATAACATGATGACCCACCAAAGAAAGAAGAGATTCGTTTTCATTTAAAAAGAATTTGAAATATGTTGAAATTGAGATGGACGTTTAATTTGGGTTTATGACCATGTAATATAGTAAGTAGGATGTAGAGTGGATGAATTTGTTATTTTATTTTTAGTTAAAGAAAGAATAGATTGGGGTGTAAAATAGTTGAATATTTTATAAAGGTAGGCATCCTGCATTTATGTGGTTCAGTCCAAATCTATCCGTGTAGTGCATCTCACCTCAATATATTATGTACATAATATTCTTCAGTGTTTTTCAGTATCTATTCTTGGCTTCCATGAATAAAGCACATCAGTTGTAGTGCATGGGTGCTTTGGTGGATCCCTTATTCTTTTGTAATAATAGTTTGTTAAAGGAAAATAAGGGTTACTTTAATCTCCTGGAAGAATGGTATAAGGATTATCAGTCAGTAGTGCAGGCAGTGCAGGATGGTGTGCAGCAATAATAGAAATACCAAATCTACCTGTCTGTGATGATTATATACACAAGTAAAGGTAACTTTAACGCATGCAGCATCAACCCCTTCCTTCCTTCTTTAAGAGCGTGCATTGCATTGCATTTGGCTTCTACTTTCATCAGTCTTCTGAGATAGTGTCAGTCAGTCAGTCAGTAGTTGATATCATCCGAGACATCAAGTGAGACAATTTTAGTCTCAACTTCCTCTTCTTTTTCTTATAACTATTAAACCAACCACTTTTACTACATATGTACTTTATCAAATATTTTACAAATCTGGACTTGGGGTGTGTATATGCGATATAATAACCTTTTTGGTCCTTGAGTCATAGTAATAATCTAATAATTGATTGGGCTACTTAATAGTTGTAATTGCAAGATTTATATGTAAATGCATGGGGCAAATTTGTTGAAACCGGAATTGTGTGTAGTAGTGGTTCGTAATAAGAAAAAAGGTGATTGATACCGTTATCAATTTAGTTTGTGGTTGGCAACTGGTAAACTAACGAAACTGATTTGAATTGTTGTTAGATCATCTCATCTCTGTCCGTCGTAACCTACAAGTTGTTGGGTCACTTATATTGTTGTTATTTGTTGGCCACAGACAGACATACATTCAACCAGTAGTATTATAATACAGCATTGAGTTGTCTTTCTCTGGGTCACTCGGATCAAGAAGAATGCCATGCACTTGGCCAAATAAGTAAAACCTGATTTCTCACTTTTTAACTCGGTTTCCCATTTATCATTCTTCTATATCCTTCCTCATCATCTTTAAGCAAAGTTGCAAACATTTGACCAAGATTTGGCCAAGATTCATCAACCCACCAAACCAACTCAGTCGACAAGAAAAGTGTTAAAGTGGTGCACTCAATTTAGTCCCGTGCCGGATGCTCTCTTGATTTTTTAAGAAACAAAAGCTATTTGAAATGTGGACAAAGTGAACTAGATAATAGTGAATTAGTGAGTAAAAGTCCCCTCCAGTGATCAAGTGAGACCCCGGAGCAGTGACTGGCGTGTGTGTGGTATCTGGGTCAACACTGCGTACGACATTCTTCTTCTCTCTTTAAGGAGTGGTAAATAGGATCCATCCAAACCATTGTTTAAGGTACAAAGAAATATTAAAACGTTTATTTTCTAAAGCTATAAAATAAAAGAAAGGAATTTTCCCCTATGAATAACAATGAAGAGAAAATTAGTTATCTTTCTAACCATCTAACAAAATACAATCTACATATAACAAAGTCACTTTGGACAAGGGTTGATGGTTAATACTTACATAGGACAAGAAAGGGGGATTATTATAGTTTTGTTGGACGGTTATTTGGTTTCCTTCAACAACATTGTCATATTGTACCCTTGGTTTAATTGAGGCAATAAAAGTAAAAAGATATAGGTAAAGAGGTAGAGGCGATATTATGCATGCACCATGTAAAAGAAACAATATCAGATTTTGATTTCATTTTGAGACGATGAACAAAGAAATGAAGCAATAACCACATTAGCTGACTTAAGAAACGGCGTTGCAAGTACTTTCGGAAGTTTGCTAATTAACAATTTTCCCAACATTTACTACTGCACTATAAGAAAATGTAAGAAAACGAGAAACTAGTATAAACCTGGTTATTAAATATATTGCGGCTGTCATAATGACATTTGTCTACCCATGAGTTTGACATGTTGCTTTGCTACTATACTGTCTACTTTGACTTGGTTGTTCCTGGTTTTTAGGAACGTGAGAACTATTTAAGAAAAAGCCATCACATATTCAAGTATATCATTCTCATATGCACACGTGTACATTCCTACAGTTTTAAATTACAAGTGAGATTATTGAAAGAGAGAGAGATCAGATATGCATACAATACATAAAACACGCTTTATAACTTAATTGAGACTTTTAGAGAAGTTGATTAAATTGTGGAGATTGGTAAAAATGTTTAAAAGATCAGGTTAACAGGAATCACTTTCGTTTTTACATGTATATAAAATGAGAATCATGATGGAAATATTTTTAAGGGTATTTTATTGTTGTTAACAAGGAAAGAATTTGCAGAAATGTAGTAGATGAAAGATAAGAAACTTGCACTTTTCTTTATTGTATTGTGGTCAAGTGGAAGTTTGCAAATAAATATTTGTGCAAAATAACTAAATGGAAGGTTGAGAAGCATGGAAATTTTAAATTGTTGGTTATCCATCCATACATTTATCAAAGGTAGTTTAGTAGCAGTGAGAGTCAGGGGTAGTTGGCCAAGAGATTGATGAGAGCACTTAAAAAATCAGTCAAGTCAGTGCATATATACTGCATGCATTGGAGCTATATATAGAATTGCTGTCATCTTTGTGTATGTAAGTGGTGGGGGTGTTTATTGTTTGTTTGGTTCAAGTCATTGACAGTATAGTTAGTGATTATAATGTTATGACTTGGCTTGTGTTGAAATGATTATGTTCAGAAACTCACCCAGATTTCCCGGTCGGCTGATCCCACACATTCATTTCGTCTTTTTATTGTATTTTCAATCTCTCCAACTCAAATGTTTGCTTTACTTTTTATTGAAATAGTACTTGAAATGGTAGAATGCTTGCCAATTTTGAGTAAACTTGTGGAAAAGTATAAGATGCATAAAGGTAAGCCGTGTAGTCTAGCCATGTCGTGCCAAGTAAAGTCTCAATTTCACGAAAATGAGCTAATTGTGTTTTTTTGAAGAATGCATCACTTTTACTCTTAGTATAACAATCAACATTGTTAAATACGTGGATTCGCTTCTTTGCATTCACAGTAAAGTCTTCTCCTTCTTATATTTAGATAGCTAAATTATGTACATAGCGGTTTCGCTATTTTCATCAGGTTAAACACACTTTTTTTGCACAAATTAGAAATGCAGAATATGATAACCATGTGCATGGTAGGGATGGAGTGCCAATTAATTAGTTAAATGCTCATCTTAAAAAGAAAATCTTAATATGGATGCTTGTTGTCACCTTTATTTGTGACGTGAGATTACATACGTTGATGGCGTAGTCTTGGGTGTTGAAGTGTGAGAAATGTGCA
>JAQIWQ010000860.1:0-13283 GCA_034695825.1 Folsomia inoculata
TAGTAATATAAAATATACGTGCAAAAAATAAAACATGATTTAAAAAGCAAAATAAGATTATCAAGGTGCAATGCTAAATGAATATAATACGAATGTATTATTATTGGAGTAGTAGTAAGTGTTAGAGAAATGAATTACGAACATTTTGTCGTGTTCCCAACGATCACGATCACTGATAGACATATTTAGAAGTCCATTATTCTGCCCAGAATCTTGCAGCCACAACAAAACAGTGCAAGCTAGTGACGCTAAAGCACAAAATAGAACAAAAAATAATTATCACCTGAACTTTTACACACGAGTAAGACTCGGACTCAATCATCATCTGGAACTAATTCATCTGACTCATTATTTCGATTTTCCAAGTGTTCAAGAAATTGTCTACGAGCTGGGCCCATATTAAGGCGTCCTTCCGAGTCCCATACCCACAGGAGTAGTATCATCACTAATGATACTATTGATCGGTGGAGATAAATTCATATAAGGAAAAATTACATTAATAATAAAATATAGACTAGGAGAAACCTTAAACGGAAAGTGAATTCATATCTATATCAGTATCAGTAAAAAATAAACAGTTGCACTTACAGCATAGCCATGCTATAAAAAAGACCTCTAATAATAGATAGCCCCCGGTATCCACTATTTCTCCAGCCACGCTAGTTATCACAGCAAGTCCCAGGTTTTGAACTGCTTGCATTCTAGTATATGTCAAATGTCAAAGAATTAGAAATGAAAAGCAAAACTCCAAACAAACAGTACTTACATTCCGTATGCTGTACCGAGCTGATGCTCAGGAATGACTAAAGCAACCATTGGCCATAAGGCACTAGCTACAATAAGTATAAAATTTTTACCTATTACATGTGTAATTGAATCAACTACAAAAGTAACTCATTTTCTTACCAAGCATCGAATAGGATAATCCCATGATGCACATACCGACGTAAGGATTTAGGAATGTGAACGCCAAAAGAGCATGAGCTCCAATGGTGACTAGAATCGAAATGAAGACATAAAATACATTTCTCCCAGTTCTGTCCACCAAAAGACCGAATATTGGAGAAGCCACGGCGGAGACTATATATAATATACTATTGACGGTGTTGGCTCCTTCAGGCGTAAAGTCGAATTTTCTCTCAAAAAAAACCCTGAGGAATAAATTACATAATGTTTGTCATTTTATGAAACTGTTAATGACGGTTTTAAAATTAGACTTACTTTCCCAGACCAATGAAAGGAAAAATGGCTACATAGTATGCAACACAAGATCCACACATCAGCCAAAATGATAGTGGAAAATATCGGACATCGGACAATTTAATTTTTTCCCCAGCTCCAGGGGGTATTTTCTTTAGAATTTTTTCTGCCCGGTAATCAAAAATGGCAAGGACCGCTGCGCAAACTAGAGATAGAATGGTCGTGGCTGCGGCTAAAATGTTAGAATTACATTTAACATTTTATATCTCGTTTCAACTCCAAAAATGCACATTTAATGCTAATTAGTTACCAATCATCAACACAATTCCGGTACAAGTGTGTCCCTTATAGTACGTGTTCATCCATTTATATAAAGGCTCCATCAAGTTAAAGTTCACAGTCGAACCCACCCTTGCAAAACTTAACTGAAGGCCAAATACCATGTTTAATTCTTTCCCCTTGAACCAACTCACAGCGTAAGTGTTTTGAGCAACGGCCAATGATTCGCCTCCGATTCTACATAATCAATTTCAAAACATAGCTCAAAACAATCCAACACTTCAATTTAACACCAATAAACTACAATTCACTCACCCAAAAATGAAGCGACCCAACAGCATGAGCCAAAACATATCAAATATACCACCCAGGGCAAATACAATTTGTCCTATAACCAAAAATATGCAAAATAACACGGTTCCTAGTCGAATTCCAAAGACACTATAATAGGAAAACATTGCAATTTAAAATACAAAATAATATAAAGCATTATTCATTAAATTTGTTCAACATCACTCACCGATCGAGGAGGAATCCTCCCACAAAGCACAGTACCACATTGGGCCATGAGTAAAATGAGTACAGGTAAGAATACTGAGCAGTAGTTATGTCCATATCTTTCATAAAATGTTCTTGCAAAGCTCCCGGATTGTCGTAGCAAAAATATGAGCCTACAAATAATTCAAATTAGATAACCCATCATTATCAAACCCAAAGCTATTACGTCCATACCGAAGCCAAGGAAGCACATGAAGAGTAAAACAATAAACCTATGAAGGCCACTTCTTGGGTCACAGCAACCACCAGATCTTGTTTCAACCGGGTCCCTATCATAGTCTCGGGTATCTGCGCTGTCCCCCGTTAGCATATCAGTGTCCATTTTCTTCCTTTATCCAAAACCACACCCACTCCTCTCAATAGATAAGATCCAAGTCCGTCCAAACCCACGCTTGCCTTGCTCCAACTCCCTCTCCTGTCTAATAATTAAAAAAACATCATATTCAATCACAAAACTGACCAGAATTTCCGTTAATAACTCATCTGATGGAAATACCACAATGCAATATACAAAAATCTCTATCATATCCTTTCATTTGATAATATTTGATTATATTTATGGTGCATATAAAACACAACTACAAAAACCCATTCTTCTACTTGACTGTTTCTTATCAAATATTACGACCGAAATGCAAATAAATGACTCACCCACCAAATAAACAATTGACTTACATTGATAATTAACTCCTGGAAGGACTTTTCTTACACATCATCATGAACCATTATATGAATCCACTAAATAAAGACACAGCTTCTTCCTTAATAAAAATCTGCTGCAAACCAAAAAGACATAACATTTTATCATGTTTATCAAATAAAGAGCTACCTATATTAAGTAATAAAATACATACTGGTATTGATTGCGTTTAACATTTGATATCAAAACGTACCTTTTAATATTTGCAGTCTTTAGTGCAGTGACCGATTATTATATATATTGACAATTGATGATGACTGGATGGATATAAATGTGATGATGGAGCACTTGTTGAAATAAATACGCCCACCCACAAAACTAAATGAATAATAAATAGAACCAACAAAAAAGTATTAAATAAATGACTAAAACTAATGTCAAACATTTATTTCTCTCCCCATGATGAGGAGGAGGAGGGTATTATTATGGGGGTGGGTCAAGAGATGACTCGATACAAAAGCAAAACAAAAATATCTAGAGAAATTAACAATGCTAAAACATTTTCTATTGTTGTACTAAACTATGTTCATGTTATGCTATGCTTTAGTGGAGAGCATGAGTCAGTGAATGTGAATGAACTTGGGTTGGCTGCTGAGGCTGTTTAGTAGCAGAAACCATCATGTGCCTCCCTTCACCACATATTTAACACGGCTTATTTTACTAATCCATATATTATTAATTAAAAATGAATGAATCAAGTATAATTTAAATATTGATGAATAATAGATGTACAGATTTTTATTCAAAATGAATCAAGACAATTGCACCACCCATTATACAAACATTTAGATTCAACCTCATTCATTTCTAGGTAGTTCAATTAATCCCTTTATAATTTCATACCTCCATTTAATAACTACAATTTACAACAATATAATAAAATGTAGGTAGTAAATACTAACCAACTTTGTTCTCATTATTATATATCATAAATGACCTATTCAGATTATGCTTAATTAGCTCATTTGGTGTAGCTTGGAGAAAGGTTAATGATAAAACATGATAAAACAATGAAACTTTATGATAAAAGCAGCCACAAAATAATTTCTTCTAGTAGCATAAACATTCCTCTGAAAATATTCATATCTAGCATAATATTTACCTTGAGATCGATACATACATTATTCTCAACATATATCACCACCAAAACTCGTTTAAATACCTTTTTAAAATATGCTGCATATGAAAATTATTAACAATTTTATAAAATGAATCTGAATCACACAAATTAAACTAATAAAATTCCACTATTTAATGCCAACGATTGTTTTAATAAGTCGACTAGGCTAGTCCGAGACTCTTTTCTCTGGAATTTTAAACTCCAACTAAAATATACTACTATTAAATCATGATAATTATATACAATTAAGTAAGTGCTGATACCTAATGTTCATAATATGTCCTTAATCTAATTTTAGTTAGTACATTAATTAGCTAATGTAACACTTATTTTATACATTATATTAGCATATACAGACAGACTTTGTTTGTGTTGCAATGTATAACCGGTATAAATATTATAATACGTGTGGGAATAAGCTTGTATTTTTACATGATAAAAAGAATGGCGAATTTAAACAAGATGAGAATACGTGGATTTGACAGTTTGTTGGGCAATCTTTTTCTGTTGAAGGCCCGATGGTCGTATTTTATGGCTGTAAATTATCAAAATCATTATATTTTTAGGGGAAAGACTAGAAATGCTCTATTAATTATTGTATTAATAAATAAGTTTGAGATCAGCAGCGTTAAATATAAAGATATAGGAAATTGATCCAGAGCTAGAGAGAGTATTTTTGTGAGAGGGAGGAGGTGGAGAGGAAGAGGAAGAGGAGGAGGAGGAGGTGGAGGAGTAGAGGAGGAGGAGGAGTAGAGGAGGAGTAGAGGAGGAGGAGTAGAGGAGGAGGAGTAGTAGGAGGAGGAAGTGGAGGAGGAGGAGGCGAGCGAAGAAGGGCACAGACGCCAACAGACACGTAAGCCAGCGTCAGACCAGAGGGATGATTTGCTGATTGATGTCAACTTTCTTGGCGAGAGTTTTATCGTTATCGTTTAGTAGTTTAAGTTATATGGTATGCGCCATTTACTGACTGACTGCGCTGCGGTGATTGACTCTTAAGCACCAAAAAGCATCGCCACAAATCTCGGTGGTGTTAATTTAGTTTATCCTTTGTTATTCTTAACAGCTATATTATAACATTATAGCAGCATCCTTGAGACTCTTATGGTGAATCGAGTTACGAGTTCCAGCTCTGAATAGTTGTTCGCAATGTTGAGTTACAAAAGTAGTAGAACGGCATAGTATAGTAACCAATTGGTTCCATTCTTGTGTATGTACCAAACCCTTTGATAGTCACCATTGGTAGTTGGTTTATAGTTAGCCAAAATGCGGAGACTTTTAGTGGATCACTTACTTTACAAGTGTACTCTTGCTTATATTCTTAAGCACTCCTGTGGAGGCAAGTGTCTTATTGTCGCTTTTGGCAATCAATGACTTGGAGGAGGTTGCAACCTCATTGTTGTTGGTGTAGTTATTGTTGCTTGTGGAATTGTCCACTATAGATTTTGAATTGGTTTTTACTCTGGTGCTGCTAGTAGTTGCAACTTTCTCCTTCTTGGGGAAAAGCCCAGACTGGGCTGCGGCTCGTGCTGGTGGCAGTTTCCCGAAGGAAAGTGTTGCTTTGGCTGTGGTAGTTGTGATGGAAGGCTTAAGCGACAAGTTGTCCTTGGAGTCCGTGCTGGTGGTTGTTGTTGTGGTGGTGGTGGTAGAACTCCAGTGGGCACGATTTTTTGTACGGAAAGTCTTGGGACAAGGGGTGAGGATTTCTCTGGGTGCAGCGTACTGTCTAGTTAGGGACCGCGTCACTGGACGTGTGACCCCTTCACCCAGACTGCTGCTTCGACTGCAGACATAATTGTAGGTTTTGTTATGCTGAAGTTCAATTTCAGATTCTAGGGGGATTGTGGGCAGGTTAGAGCTAGTTAACTCGGCTGAAGGCAACGTCACTTTCGACAATGTCAGTAGCCGTGCAGACCCACAATTAGCATCGCGGTCACGATATGGTCTAATAGCCCGTTTCCCAAATTCGGCAGCGTGAGAAAAAATCATAAACCCACCAATATTAAATATATTGAATTAGTTGACCACGTTTTCTCATACATACGGCACATGAACGACACATTGACACACATTGAATAAGGACCCTCAGCAAAGAAACCTTATGCTTTATTCCCTAGCCAAACGTAAGGTAATAATAGTAAGCTGGTTAACCGACAATAAAGCCAACAACTACTGATTGTGAGCATTATTAACGCTGATGTTATATGTACAGCCTCAGCCTCCCAAATGTGAATATTTTTCAACTTTGTTTCCAACCAGACCAGTTTCATTGATACAACCCATAGCAAGACTTATGTACCTCATCATAGTCTACTTATAGATGAGATAATTGCATAATAATATGTAAAAATTATAAACCAAAAAGATGGCTTGGACATAATAATTCAATCAACTAATACAATAATCCTGTACACCTCAAATTTTTAAATCAACATTATTCCAGTTAAATCTTTCTAGAGTAATAACGAGCAGTTTGAAAGTAATAGAGAATAGATATTTAAGCCAGAATATATAAGCAACCAAGTCAGTAAAGCAAATTAAAAAAAAAAATTGACCTGTCAGTTAAATGGCAAGATAATTTGGTGCAAGCTTTTCATAATCTAGAAAAAGCATCACCACTGCTACTATCATTACTACCACCTTCAACAAGATACATTAAGCCCAGCGCAAGTCGATACCTTTTGCTAGAACTGGTTGTTGCATTCGTTCCTGCAGCCCGTTTCAGTCGAGGTGATTCCCTCGTGTCAGGGGAAACAGTACCGTTTCTTCTAGCCACCACGTTTTTATTGGTTGATGCTTTCCCAGCCTCTATTGAAGACGGCATCCTAAAAGCAGAAAGATTTTATAATTCAAACCCTACTGCCACAGGAAAATTGGTAATTTTGCGTACTGTCGAAGAGCTTTGATTCTGTTCAGCATGTCCCCTTGGGTAACTTCTGTATCATCCGTAGTACCATCATCCATATCACCAGGAGATGTCTATCCAAATAAACAACAAACCGTCAAAAATCCTGAATAAAATCTGAAAATGTTTTCAGTGTACCTCAACATCCACTTCACCGTCCTCCAACTTCATTGACCCAACTTGGGCGAGAATCGATCGGACCTTGTCCCCAGATGATAAAGTAGTATTAGCATTTTCAATGTCCTGAATTGATTTTCCATGTTTTCGCTGCACGCTATAAATCGGCCATTTAAATTTATGAATGGGAGAATTGTTGTTCTTTTGGTTTTCCAATCTCATGAGATCTCCTTGTTCTTTTAAATGCTCCTGTTTGCTGAAGTGGAAACATCGGTGCATAACAGTTAAAATTATTCTATTTGCCAAGAGTTTATATAACTGTACTTACTCTTCCAGCCACTCTTGCTGCAAGCCAATTACAGATCCTGGCCGACATAATCGAACCCAAGCGATCGCTTCACGAGCTGTAAAGCTGAAGTGCTTGATAATGTAGCAGCCAATAAGTGACCCGGTACGTCCAAGTCCGGCTAATGAGGGACAATATTCTGAATGTGAATCCTTCACACCTAATTTTTGTGAAATGGGTTGAAAATTACCTTTGCAATGAACAGCTAATGCTCCACTTGTTTTTTCCGAAGCTTCCATGAACAGTTTCATTATAGCATCACTCGGTGTACTCCCGTCAGTAAAGAACAAGTCTTTGTGAGAAAATCCAGCTCTTGTGTACCTTGAAGCATCGTACATTTTCCGATTCAATCGAACAATAGTTTTTACACCATTTTCTCTAAAATAATTGAAATAGGCTTCTGGAGCGTGCAAGGGATACCCATTCAATATTTTTGATTTAGGATGAGGACCACAAAATGCTGTAATAAATAAATAATTTGTAAAGTTAAACCTGTAATGGGCTTGGATAAAAGTCAAAAAGAGTTAAGACTCACCAATGAATTTTTCGGGAACTATCCAGTTTAAATCTGCATTTTCTACACGCTGAATAAATCAAATAATTTTGGCAGTTTAATTTCCATTCGTTTAAATATATTTGTTAATGTCTGTTACCAATCTAAACCACGTACCTCATAGTACTCATATTCTTCAACGTCAAAGTCGTCAAAGTCAAAAAACTTATTTTGAAGTGCTCGGTGCAATGCATTGAAAACGTCCAGCAACGTTATATAAAACGAAGCTGTACCGAATGAAGCATCCCTATAAAATAATACAAAAAATTTAGCACTTCCTTTTGAAGCTAAAAGCGAAGCATAACTGCTTTTTTGAAAGAATTCATGTCTTACCTAAATGATATAAATGGAGGTCCATTGGGACCTAGCAGGCTTCTATACGCCTCCTCCGGAGACTTTTCAAGGTAGATTATCTGCATACAGAATACAGTGAGAATGCATGTTTTAGCAAAACTATTTGGCACGCACGCAGCTAATACGTTGCGAAAATTTCTTACCGAAAATGCTCCCACGAGAAAAGCTGCATTAACGCGTTTCTGAGGATCTGAACTCGTGTAGTGAATAAGCCGTTTTCTTGCCAATGAAGTCGTCTGAAAACATTTAATATTTTTATGAATTATTTTATCACGTTAAATTTTATGGGGATGTCCTGACCCTCAGTTTTCCATTCAGTTTTTGGCAATAACGATATAGCATAGCTAAGTTCAAGGGTCCAAAGTCCGAGTTGAAGTTTTCATAAATCAACTCGTCATCTATAGTGAAATAATGAGTATTCAAGGTAGACTTGAGGCGGTAATGACCCCGTAAAGTGGCAAAATACAAGCGATCTGCAATAAATCCAATATAATCCAGATTGAAGACACAATGATTGCAATGCCAGAATTGCCAGACATGTTTAATACCTTTAATAATTTCCGACGCATACAGCACGGCTCCATCCCTATCCCCATCATTGTTGTTTACGTTCAGATTGTTCATTTTTATAAACCTGTGAAAAAATATAGCTTACAGTCACTCGTACAACCAAATGACTTAATAGCCAAAGTAGAAATAATTTTGATCTGGCAAATGTTGCAATGAATACTCCTTTTCGATTAATATTAGCGACCGTATCGCAAATCTATCGTGTTTTTATCCGGAAATTGACTTGTGACCAATTAAAAATTGGAGACTATTGTGAAGGTTAAAATGAGCATGTATTAAGGCGTAGCAGATGCCATTGCTTGCAGTAGTGATTTGCTATGGTCATTACAACGTCCAATGAAATGAAGCCTACAGTAACCACCGACCATCTCAATGGAAATTATTGTGTGGGTGGACATGAAGCATACCTGCCCCAGCCAGCCTCGAATTCAACAAGGGCGATTACACGCAGTTTGCCCAATTTAAGAAAATTGGGATGATATAATTTCATTAAATCTAAAAGCATATAAGCTGAGTTTCCGACACCTGTAATTGTAAGACTACCTAATCGCATTAACTACAGATGTTGTTGTTGGCATTTCCCAATCATGTAAAGACATTTGAAAACGTTATCATTATGCTAAATCAAGGTAAATTGTCAAAAATATTGAAACTGGTATTAAATTAAATGTTGCGAAATTATTAAAATAAGCTTACTTAAAATAACTTACAACCAGACAAATTGGTTTAAATTGTCTCCATTCGATTCGAAAGCGTCAACCCATTCATGTTTTAATGTAGGTACTACATAGTGTTAATGTTTGTTATGCTATGCTTTCACACTTTGTCTCACTTGGAGACCATCATCAATACCAATCACCAATCACCAATAGCATAAATTGATTGATACCGACAGATTCTGGTGTACAATAATATTTGAAGAAACCTCCTGGAGTAGGACATTTAACTATTCTCCCATTGCATTTGAACATAATATACGATTATTTCTCCTCTTGCGGTATCTGTTAAAATATCGTATCCGAAAAAAGTAAAAGACTTACTCTGACTGGGTTGGACGATGTCAACAACGGTATTATGTAAATCGGTAATGCTCTGCTCTCCCACCCAAGACTCGCAATACGTAACAAGAAACCAGATAATGGAGGGAATTATCTCTAATGATCACTTTTCAATAATTTCTCAGCTAAAACTTTGATTGCAATTCATAATTTTGCCACTTTGTTAACTGGTCTGATGGGTTGTTTAATATGTGTTCATTTGTGATCTTTTGACTCCCAACAACACACTGTCCCCTAACCGAAAGCTTTTAATCAGCATATAATCATTATAAATAACCCTTTCATAATATAAATATTGAGAGTTAATAATATTTAGGATGATATAAACTAAAGGAGGGAGAATGCTGTAGTAGAATGAGCCAATTTAAAGTCCGAGAGTGATTCAAGTAAATAAATATGGATTTATTTTCATTATGGCCATATGAATGCAGGATAGCACAGGGAAAGAGAAAGTCGCCCACTCACCACAACACCAAACACCATGTACTGCATATCAGACTATATGGTAGTAGATGGGTTATAATATTGGGGAGACTATATCGGCTATGATGATGATGATGTGAGTGATATCGTCCCAACCTTCCAGCCAGCCCCAGCCAAGCCAATCCTTTCAGTTTTTTAACGGACAATCTCATATACGAGCGTTTGAACCATTCATTGCATGGGTATGTGTGGTGTTGGTGTTGCTAACCCAAAACGAGTGTCCGCTATATGTCCTCTCCTTACACAGCGACTTCGAGTGATGCTTTTCACTCACTTGCTTGGTTTCTTAAACAAAATTCCATCATTTCATGTCATGCAGTTTGGCATAGCATCACTCACTAGCAATACTACTACTACTACAGCAGCATTCATGTTCCAAGCCTTGTTATTAGTCACTTATTCACTCTTCAGTTATATATTAAACCAAGAAGGAGCAAGTAATTGACATGACAATGAGGGAAATGAAGTCTTTATAATTCCTCTCGAAATCGTAGTCTCATTTCGCAATCAGTAAAGCTCGAATTCATTGGCAAACATTTGCATGAATAAAGGGAAGGATGTGTGAAATGGTATTAATTTGACTATTTAAATGAATTCATGCGAATTTATTTGTAAATATTTAGTCTGTATACGGGTAGAAACGTTAAGAATGTCTAGACAGAGTTTCGGGTTTCAGAAATAGTTTAAATTATACATGTATAATTTTTGCATGGTGATGATTTGAGCTATTATGTAATGGGGTGTCTATTATGCTTCTGCACATGCATGAATTAGCTATTTAATTTTAGCAAACAACTGTCACAGGATGCGAAAGAATGCTAAATAAATTACTTTGTCAAGGACATTTCCACCATGGACGAATTGTGAGACGAATTCGAATATCTACCACTTTACGATAGAATGACATTTTGACGTTTTATTTAATGGTTCATTTTTTTGGGATCACTGAAACGAATCGTCCCTGAGTAGAATAAATTATGGAATTTTAAATTACTGGTTGTGAATTAATGTTTTAGTGAGTAAATTGCGAAAGAACAAAATGAGAATATATCACGATTAGTGTAATAAATCACTACTACAGCTTTCTGTCGGTAATGCAAATTCTCACACTGCCTCAGTTCTAGGACTGCCGAGATAGTGGTGTCTCGCATGTCTTTGTCCATGAGGACGAAAATATGATGCTATGCATAACATGTTTCAACATAGCAGAATTTTGCAACTCTTTATTAAATTTATTGGTTTTAGAACTTATTCTGAAGTTTCCTATACATAATCTATAATTGTGAATTTGTAAACGTTGTCATAATACAAATTTCAGTCTTAAAACGAGCATGTTATCTTTCTTTACAATTTTTACACGGCAATGTACAACGAGTTTAGTGAAATTCAGTCTCAATCATAATACTGACAAATTAATATAATGTTTTTTATATGACTTGAATCTCATCAGAATTCGAAAGACTTTTACGAACTATGCAAGATAATATTGGCAAAGGTGGTGGAATGGGAGGAACAATGTCATCATCGAGATCATATTTTTTACAATTAGAATCTGAGCCATTGGTATGAATGGCGGAAATAGGCCCATTACTATCACACTGAAACTTGAGGTTATTGCTAGTGAAATTACAACGAGGAGACTCCAAATCTGAATAATGCTCATAAACCGAGCAATTAGGTCGGACTTCACCATTAGGTTGTCTATTTCCAACGGAATAAATTGACTCGGATCTGGACACCTGTCTTCCGGTCTTTAATTTTCCATAGACTTCATCCATAAGTACTCGTTGGTAATGCTCTGCTTCTACATTTGGACTCTGATGAGAGCTTATGTACGACCTCACACTGTTTCTTCGACTTAATATTCTTAGAGGCTCATAATGAGCTCTGGGTTCTGCAATTTGGTGCGAATCGTGGTCGGATCCAATTCCCTCAGAAAACTGGCTGCAAGATGCTGACGTGGAGGGTGGTCCCAATTGACTCTGGGCACTAACTCCGCTAATAGAGCTAACTCCGCTGGAAGAATCAACTGTAGATACGGGACTGACTACTTGGTTCCTTTCCAAGAAATTGATTTTGCCTGGTAATTGACCATACAATGATTCTCGTGCTCCAGAACGTCTTACAGGGGACTTAAACGTTTGACTGTTTCTTGATCCTGATAAGTATGCATATTCACCAGCGTCAAAATCGTCCATATGAGCACAGCAATTGTCTGATGGTTCATTTCGCACTGGAGGTTTGTCTGCACGGCTTGGAGGTCGAGAGTAATACCGCGGTGACACCAGCTCATCATCGAAGGTGACTTCTTTGCGGCATGGCATGTACTTGATTTTGCTATGATCTTTCTGCTTGTATGAAAGGCAACTGGATGTAGGAGTTGGTGTAGTTTTCTTCACCCCCCAATATGTTGGCTCAACACAGGTATCAGATTTCTTGGGAATTAAAGCCAATATAGATTTTTGATCGTTGGCATTTTCGACAGAGAAAGCTTTCCCTTCGCTAATGACAACCAAGGAAGGCGAGAATGGTCCCATGACTGAAGTTTCTTTCAGATCAATCGTGATTTCTGTTGGCAGTCCGGTGTTTTCCAAATCTTGAACTGGTTGAATAATAGTTGCCTTAAAACAAACAAAAATTAAAAACTTTGCATACTTTGTGCACATGGTACTTTCACTGCACATTGACTTACCGTGATGTTAAATGTCCAGTTCTTGGTCAGGGTAAGTAAAAGCCAGAGGATCGCCCAAAGTAGAAAGTATACAACCGAGCTAATGGGAAATGCCAGAAGAAAACTTTGCGATGACATCTGATACACGACGAATCCATCATGAACAAGAGGACTTTGCGCCGCAGCTAAAGCTAGAGCAATTGACACTGCAGCACTGTGTGGAAAGTATGCCCACCCTCCACTGAAAAATGAACACAATAATTTGCATCAGTTGTTGTAACAGAAATGGAGAATCAGGCAAGTTGATAGGGATTATGCTTACCCATAGAATGAAGAGTCGCCAGAGTAGTTGAGGCTTTTGTCGTAGATTTT
>JAQIWQ010000861.1:0-13276 GCA_034695825.1 Folsomia inoculata
GTCATCTTCCAACGACTGTTTACACACGACCTCCACCTGCCACGTGCCCTTACATTACAAAACTTGCCCGGACAAACTTAGAAAAACCTTGCGCGACCAGAAGGAAGTGAAAACCATGCACCCGTCACATTTTCAAACGATGTTTCGCTAGTGAAAGGAGGCCTCGAGCTTTTCACCCGGATTTCAAACAACTTGCATTGCATTTCCCGTTTAGTTTCTTCATTTGTTCAATCTGTTGAATGCAAACTCGAGTCCTCTCCAGGTCTGGTACCTAATGACCTAGTTTCGGGTAGGAAGGACAAGGTCGGGCCTCCGCTCGTGTACAGTGTTTTATCATATGCTCACAGAATGGTTTCTCCTTTGGAAGCGGCGTTAAACAACCTTGTAGAAAATTAAACGTCATTCCGGACATTGTAAAGTTAACAGTCGAATCTATCGGTTCGTTGCTTTTAAACTTTTTAACGACGCACGAATCATCCTCCGTTTTGATATTGATACAATATAGTCCATTATGGCTGTCACTTGCCGGCTATTACTTCCGGGCAAAATGGAGATGTATCTGCCTATAGTATGGGATGGGAAATTCTTTTTATCCGTAATTTAAAAAAATGCATACCTAACACCGCACTTATTGATTTTGGGATAAATGAAATTGTTTAAGTATTAATGACAATATTACATAATACCCATTCCGACGACAATGATTTGGCTTGCTGCACTGCTCGATTAACCAATTCCTCTTCATAATATGTGTCTTCTTCAACGTTGAGTCTTCATAAGATAAACATAAGATACCAAATTCAGGTAATTCAGTCTTGCATAATAATAATAAGCTGTTGTGTTGTCGAGTTCACATTTAATGCCTACTGACCTTGCACTACTAAGTTGACATAAACTGACTCACATTATCAATACCTATTTGGTTCCAACCTGTAATTATTGAGAGAATGTGCAAATCGTTGCCAGTCATTAGTGACTTTCTCCTGATAAGCCGTTGTTATAAGCCCATTATCTTAGCTCCAATCAACTTAAATATGTAACAACTGCACTTTCATTTCAGGTACCAAATTGTACGCTTATAATTGTAAATTAACTGCCATGCATTAAAACCATACATCGCATAATGTCGAACGTCTTGCCCTGTTGTTCGATCCAGATTTGGCTGCACATCCTGCAGTATATACACCCTAAACGACAACCGAGCTAAATTTGGAGAAAGTTTTGGCATCCAATTCCATTGGGTTCTCAGATACTGCGACCCTAGGTATGGTATGTACATACCAATATCAACCTAACGCAATACGCAACCAGAAACGCATAGTGCCCGGAGTCGGTGTTGTTAGCACAATTTGACCCATTTTCCTTGCCTCTTGTCAAGTTCGCCACGTGGCTGCTCCATTTCGGTCTTTTCCTCTGAAATTCTAGGCCTCGATTTAAATTTCCTTTTTTAGTTTACCACAACCCAATTCAATAATGCACGTCCGGCATGTCATGATGAACTATTTAGGCCAAAATTTTAAAATTCAGTTACTTTGAATAATTGCATCAACAGTTTATATCATAGCTCACACCTATCTAAACTTGGTTAGATTAGATGTTGTTAACTGCACTAAACTGAACCTAACCTGAACTATGTACTTGTGATGCGTTTATCGATGTACGCTACTGCGGGAGATGAGATAAAGGTCTGATTTTTGACCTAGTTACACGAACAAAGTGGAGAAAAGTGGGTGAAACTCTCCACGTGGATGCATTATTAACAGACAGCACTCATATCAGATTCCATCTTGAACAAATAATGAAACGACAACTCGATATTGGTTCATATTTGAGTAAGTTTATTTCGTTTATTTATGAGAACATCATATTTATATTTTAAGATAAATAATTACAATTAAATCTTAGTGGCAATTCGACATGCCGCATAATGAACACATAAAACGTAGTAGTGAAAACATGTTGAAGATGTACATAAAACTGATATCTTCAATAAATAAATAATTACCGGTATATTACAGATTCTAAATTGATTGAGATATTCATAAAACAATGATCGATATCGACATAAACAACTAAAAAATTCTATGCACGAATGCACTTGATAAATATTACATCTGGTACAAATTGCGTTGAAATTGAATCGAGACTGATGATTACACTGATGAAAATTTCTTTTCGAGTTAGTTGAATTTGAATAGTAATAAATAGTTAATGATATAACAATATGACATAGTTCTTGTGTATGATCAGTTATTCGTTCTTACTTGTAAAAGTACGGATGAACACATTGGGTAATTACTATTAGTATATCCCTCCCACACAATGATTGTTTGGTGGTTGTAGTGGTCTTAGCTTAGATTACTAATTACCTCTTAGAAATTGCATAAATACATATTACACAGTTTAGAACCCGAAGTAACTGAAGACATCACAATGGCTGGACTCTGAACAACTGAATGAGATTCAATCTTTTTATCAATCAATCAAATACATTTCCAAAATCTTAACTAATGAAAATGGCAACATTTTTTCCAGTCCCAAACTTGACTTTTAGATGGACAGATGAAGTTCAAAATTAGCATTAAAAAAAGCCTCAAGTAATGAAACTAAAAGAAAGTTAACTGGTTCATTCCATGTTTGCGTCCACGCCGCACTGTGATCTCATTCATGTCCTTGCATCGGGTTCGGTATTAAAGCTTTTTTTACCATTTCAAGTCTTAGTTAAGATTATCATAAGGTTATATATACTCGATGTACGTATCCACAAGTTATTTATTGGTAGTAGATATAAATCTTTCGAATTTTGTCATTCTAATAATCTAGTTACCTTTGGTATGCTCTGCCCCTGAAGTCGGTAACAACTTCATTGTGTCCCAATACATGTACATTAAAGTCAACAACAAAACTAGTTATTTTATGAATTGAAGGTAAACTTATGAGTATCTAGTAAAACTTTATCGAGTCTTCTCATTACACTAATCCTAATTTATAGACAAGACAATACGAGTATGAATGATGCATTAGACGATGTACAGACTGACTGCATTCGACTAATCATCCTTAATTACTGTACAGCACCCTCCAAATCAGCTTGACCAAAACGGTTTCAAATTATAAATATTATAGATAGACATCTTTCGAAAATAAAATAGTTTTCTCTAATCTTATAGTTCTGAATTAGATCACTATAATTAACATTACAGACAGAGAGATATAGGATGGAAATGAATAGTCATGCAAAATCAGTGAAAACAACTGAAATCCACTGAAAGGAGGTTTTACGTCTGTTGCAACTCTACAGCAATAGTTGGTTTCTCTGTACATTCTTTTAACCAATCCATTTTATAACGAATCATGAATTACACATTACAATATTAAACTACATAAATTTGCGGTACGGCAAACTTTAATTGTAAAGCTTTGTTCGGCAAACTAGATAAATCAATTCTTTGGGATACACGTAAAGCTTACATAAGCGAAAACGACATGACACTTAAAACTTTATACGATTACTAATTACACATTTTTGGTACAATCCTTTTTAAAGCTTTGTCGCAAATTCCCGTGCTGTCGAGAAATTTCTTTCAACAACTTTTGGGTTTGGTATTATTAGATTAGCACATACTCGATCTCTTTTTGTGTAATTAAGTAATTTTACTTCTTTCTAAAACGTCCACGACACATCTAACATACTTTTTCTATTAGAAACCAAATTAATTGACAAATCAAAACCACCTCTCAATAACGTAACGTATAGTCATACTTTACACAAGATTGTACGCAATTCCTTTAACTTCTTTCAGACCCAATATGGATTATTAGAATCTCTCTGAAGTTGTTGTTTTGACCTTTGAAATGTACATTAATTACACGAATTGATTTATGATTTTACAACGCACCACATCAAAATTTTTACAAATCGAGGTTTTGTGCGCAGCAGTTATGTTATCCAGCTCAGGTTTAATTTTGAACACAATCTGGTTTATTTGATACGAGCAATGATTAAAATTCGTTTCAATTCAACTGCATATATGCCTTTGTTTTTGGTCTAATATCTGACATTTGGTTTTGGTCAACCTTTGACATACAAAATTCCAAGGGCTTTATTTGCATACGTGACAAAACTTAGTGAAAACACAGAAAGAAGACAGAGAAAGGATGCAAGGAAACCATTGAGCAGTCTGAGATAAGTCAACCTTATTACTTTTAAGCGAGATGGATTGAGTGACTACGGTCCAGAATAAATTAACAGTCTTTGAGAAAGCAGGCAATGTTACGGAGCGTCGTCTCTCTCCATTACAAACTACTTAACGGTGCGATTTACATACTAATCTTATGGCATGACAAGTTTCTTTGTTACTCTTTTTAAGGGAAAGTAATTCAAAAATACGTTGAATCTTTTCATAAATAATTTTCTCATTATAGTTGAAAATATTTTAGTCATCTGAAATTTTAGGCTTTCGCAGTTTCAACCAGGTATCGCTTGGTTAACGTCGAGGTACCAAGAATTACAAGTACAGATATTTTTGCTGTTATTGAAACAAGGCCTTCTCGGAATCCTCAACATTTTTATTTGAGACAGTTCACTCATCGTAAGTCTTTTAAATAGAATTTCAACCATTTCATGAATGACATGAAATCCAGCAAAAATATTCACTGCACAGCTCTGCAAAGTTATTTACAAGAAAGTCTAAAGTTTTGGCTTCAAGGGATTTTTCAAGTTTATGAACATTTTTCAGCATACTGAATAACTGAGGACTGCCTCAGTCTCTGAGAAAGGATGGACTCTGAGTTGGGAGGGGGTGCCGGGGTGGCTGGGTTTTCTTGGGCGTATTTCTCCAAAATGAGACTGGACCGCTTCCTAGGACCTCCGCCACAGGAAGACGACCGTCTCTTGCTCCTCCCCTCGTTACTATTGTTATTCAATTCTTCCTCCGACTTTTGGCTACTGTCGTCCATCAGATCTTCTGTCGATTCATTCAAACCGGGAGTGGATCTAGGTGTAGAGGTGGGAGTGAGGCTGGATGTGTTGTGTCTAGTCGGGGACACAGAACCTCGAGAGGAAAAGTCCAACCCCAAGTCATCTGACTCATCCGGGCTTTGAGAATTACTTCTGGAGGGTGTATTACCTTGTCGGAAATTGGAAGTGAACTGACTACTTTGCATAACAGCCTTTGAACCCCGAGTTAACGCCAATGCTAAAACTCCTCCTGGGGTATAATTAGTAATGGAATTGTACAGCACCTCAGACGGTCTATCCATCTTCTGTTCACCTTGGTTCGCCTCATATGGTGGAGATCGACGAACAAACTCCCTTTTTCCTCTGTTATTAAAGTTAATGATGGGAAAATTATCAGGAATTGCATGAACTGTGGCAAGATTTTTGGGTAGCCGACTTTCTCTTTCTGGTACTCGTCCATCAAATTCAGGCGTTCGAGAGAAATTGAAATTATTAACTTGTCCAGTCGAATCTTTTGGAAGTCCATACCCAAACTGCTCAAGGAAAGGTAAAACTTTCTTGTCTCGGATGCTGGCATTTGCCAAGAAAAGTTTGTCACGTTGTGCAGGTGCCTCATTGTTGCATGCTACTTTCCCTGAACCGGAGCTACCAATACCATTACTAAGTAAGCCTCCAAAAGCCTTAAAAGTATTAGGACCGTTAACAGAAGACGGATAATTTGGTGGTTGTTTAGCTGAAGAAATTTGGCTAAAGTGCCTGGGAGGTGGGGATTCAGAGCGACAAGAGCTGGTATTTAAACCGGTGGGAGATGCATTGTTTGTGAGTGGTGCAGGAAGTTTTGATGTGACATATAAGAATGTGGTTCTGGATTGCGGGTTTTGATGTACTTGCACACCCGGAGGAAGCATTGGGTAAGGTAGGTTTGTCGCTGGATTTTTAGAATTACTAGTACTCGTCTTAGCATTATTACTATAATTGCTTTCTCTATTGATATATCCATTAGAATTGTTACCAGCTCCGCGTTGGAAGGTAGTCCCTGTATTGATTGGGGTGTTGGACTTGAGTTGTGGAGACTGATGTGAGACATCCACGTAGACGATGGGGCTAGGTGGTGTCTTGGGTGCTTCAATATGCGGTGAATTTTGTGAAGAGATCTCAGAGTCGGAGGATTCTCTATTTTCCTTGTCCGAATTTTGCGGAGTTTGCGACAATGAAGATGGTGAAGGTACGCCGGGTTCAATCACGGTGTTTGGTGATGATGAAGAATGGTCAGTAGGAACGCTACCTTCAGAGTGGGTTTTGATGTGGGACTCCAAGGATTTTTTAGAAGTGAAAGTCCCATTACACAAAGTGCATTTGTATACTTTCTCCCCGTAATGTGCCACCTGAATGCAAACCGTTGCAACATTAGTATACGAAATGTCATCACTTCTAAAATGCCAGATCAAAATTGAAAACTTCGAAACAAGTATTATTTACCTGGTGAAGTTTAAGCACATGGTTGTACCCAAAGGACTTGCCACAAATGTCACAGGTGTATGGCTGCAACAAACCCAGATAAAATTGTTACAAATCATCATTAAATCAATGGTTGTTACAGATCGACCAAATAATGTACAATGTCATGTAATTTCATATAGTATTTAATTAAAAAATACCTTTTCTCCAGTGTGGGTGCGGGTGTGAACTTTTAGCTGCTTGGAACAAGTGAACCCTTTGCTGCAAACTTTGCAAACGTATGGCTTCTCTCCAGTATGCGTCCTCATGTGGATAACCAATTGACCGCTCTGTATAAAAGTTTTCTGACAAATTTGGCACCGATGGGGTCTTTCTCCGGTGTGAATTCGCATGTGGCGATGAAGTTTTCCACTGTGTTCGAAAGCACTATGACAAAATACAATGCATTCAATTTTTAATATGTCTGTAGTACTAAAGCATAATCATTGCATCATTAGTATCATTGATAACTCACCGTTCACAGACTTCGCATTTATATGGGCGTTCTTTGGTATGAATTCTTCTATGAACTGACAAGTTTTCTTTCACACTGAAGGACTTGTTGCAATATTCGCATTGGTATGGTTTTTCTCCAGTATGAGTTCTATAGTGTCGCGTCAATCTTGCTGGCACTGAAACAATAATATAATGCATGATTAGCTAAAATTTTAAGCAGTACACATGTATACGTAATGCAAATTTAAATAACTAACACATTTTCCAACATTGAGTGCGAAATAAATTGCGTTGGTTAAATAATATAGTAAAGTGACTCACACTTTTCTAAGTACTTTTATACGTTGCTTGAGTGAATGTTGAGGTTGAAAATGCGAAACAAATATGGTGGCAAGATTTATCCCTTTCTATAAACTTCAACCCTGTTTTAAGAGCTCCCTGTGCACAAGTTTTTTATTACTTAACCAACCCTAACCCTACCCAAACATTTTATTTGGCAAAGTTGGTGCACAACAGCATAACAGCAAATGTGCAAAAGTGACCCTGAAATGAAGTTGCAAGCAAAAACTTCTCTCGTTTCGGTCCCTCAAATTGGAAGACGGACTAACCAAGAGAATATTATCTGCATTTGGCCTTCTATTGGCCTCGTTTTTGCAAAGCAACATGCAATGACTATACATCAAATTTTATAACTGCACGATATATAAATTTTTGTAGCTTTCTGCAAAGTATTAACTGAAAGCTTACATACCTGCAAAAGTCTTGCCACAAATGTCACATTGGTAAGGATCTTCTCCTTCACGATGAGATCTCAGGTGATTTTGAAAAGTATTTTTCTGTTGAAAAGTTTTTCCACAGAATCCACATTGAAATCCGGAAGTACTAGAAGTGCTTCCGGTTACGCTGTCCCCACTCCCTGGTTCACTAGTTCTGTTTTCAGGTGTTATTGGGAGACCAAGCTCGACAGGGTGAACTTTTTCCTCCAATCGGTTTAGGTTTAGACCGTTGGGTGGAACGTCGGCAGATGTGTATTGATATAAGCTCACTTCTGGCGTACACACCACTTTCTGTCCTCCAGGACCTCCTTCCATAGTCTTGTACATGGCTGGGAATTGTTGGCTCATAAACTCTATCATCGATGAATTTGACATCTTTTTCAGTTCAGTAGCGTATCCTGTCGATTCATAAAAATAAAGCAATGAAACGTATGAAAATGAAAAGCCTTCTTGGGAAGAAGTTAATGTGGGTGGGTAATAATCAAGTGACGTCAGTAAATTTTGCATGGACATTGTTATTGATAATTATGTTGAGTTGGTCGTGCAAGCTTAAAATTACTAACGTCGACTTGGCACCAATCACTCATCCAACCTCCACCCAACCTCTACCAAATGTACATGAAAAAGTTTTTTTCCACTGACGCATTGCTATAAACTAACCTACCTGAAGTTTGCATCCTGTTTAAATTTTGAGAACCGTCGAATATTGCAAAATCAACCTTTAACTATAAAGACTTCCAATACAGAGCCAACAAAACATGTTATTGCAACAATTCTTGTTATCAAATCTTTGTGACTAATTTACCAAAATAGGTTTCGTGTTTTACAGTGTGGCCAAAACACTGAAAAGCAAACTGATAATTTTTTGGGTCATATGCAAACTATATATTCTGTTGGAATAGAGTTGTAAAGTAGGTTTGTATGGGCAGTTAAAGCACGTACAACCCATTCTCTCAAAACTATACATGCATTTTATTAATATGTAACTGCTCACAATCGGTTTCCAGTCAAATATTTTCGGCACCAGCAATTCTGATTTCATGAATTACTCTTCAGTGAATTCACTAATTCAGTTCGATGGTGGTTTAACTTGAGGTTTGTATTTTTCAGATAATATTATCACGACTATTATGTTGGCAGATACAGAACAACCATTTCTGGCAGGATTTGTGCAAAACATTGAAGACAAACAAATAACACCCTAATACGACACCTTACAAATAAATACTGACTGACCTGACGCAAACGGAATACGCTGATTTAACAACAAAAGTACTATAAAAAACTAAAAGACACAAAGGATTCAAAAGGAACCTATATCCACCAATGAATACGAGTGAGACAGACATTATATAGACGCAAAACTCAACGAACAAAGTTGAGGGGAAAGGAGCGCAAGAATGGTAGCATTAAGAGAGGTCAAGAATTGCACACATCGCTCCGTAGAAAAAGCATAGCATTACTGAATAGTGGTTTTCGTAGAACAACTCAGAGTTGTCACTATTGCACACTATAGCACCAACCCATGCTCATGAGCAAAGTTGCGAAAACTAACCTAACCAACAGAACCGTATTATTTGCAATACCTTTCTATGTTTTAGAAGCCCCCGAGGGAGGCCAGCCAGCCAACTGGTTTGCAGTATTTTTGGCAGTATTGCAAATAGTAAAGTTGCTCTGGTGTCGGTTGTTTTACTCTGAAAGGAATATTAACCCAGGCCATGGTATGAATAGGGTTATGTATGCTGTGTGCAAAATGTTCTTTCTGCCTTTTGACTGCCATGCAATGAATGTTCGTGTGTCTGCTTAAAATTCTGCACATAATCCAATCCCAACTCTATCCTGCCACCAACCATTCCCTTTCTTAACTCACATTTTAGTAGCGCTTTTCATGGGCCCATTTATTACAATATTACCAAAGGTTAGCGTCAGGTTAATAGACATCACGAAAAAATCGCTTAATCTCGTTTTGACTTGGTTAATACAATTCAGCCTTGTATTTTCTGCACTAGTATCCATTCTTGCATTATTAGTACATTCCTTTTTCAGCCACAATATAATGTATCGATCAGTGTTTCTTGTTTATGAAACAACTAAATACATGCACTTATTCCATTTTCAAGTTGCGCAAGAACTTCGCAATGAATGAATCGTGAATTTGTTCCCTTGAGATTGTCTGTTCATTAGTTATATGCTAAAAGTCATAACGTACGATATCAGAATGCTATACTACTAATATAATCTGAATCTCTTAGTTAAGCCTCAACTCAGCTAAACGCTGTTTGTAAATTTAATTCGCGAACAAGTAAAACGTTGTGCTAGACTATACGTATATGTACATATGCGGCCAGGACTAAATGCTTCGTTTGTTTTGCAGATTTCAACTTCGTGTCCCTGTATTTACTTTATTCTTTCATTGTTCAAATGTTTAATAACAATGCCGTTAGGATAGGTTGTGTTTCTTACTACATGAAACAGTTTCCCAACGTACTTGAGAATTCTCTTTATGCGATGCATCATGCATGCGAATTGGTTTTTAAGGTTTCACAACGTGAAGTAGGTTGCACACTGATATATCAATCTTTGAAATGTTTCCTTTTCGATGTTACGACGGCTGTAAATGTTTTAACGAAATTAAATGGTCGCAATTTTTATCGCATCAGTGTTCCAATAAGTATCGCTTGTCCTTTGCGCAAGAAACATTAGCACTTCTTTATTACAAGAGTGGATGCTGGATTGCATTACAATGATGACGTATAAATGTAAACAAAAATCTGTTGTAATTCAATTACTGACAAAACTGCGCAATATTGTGATCATTCTGGAAAAAAGGTTTGCAAACTCTTCCCAAAGTATTAACAACACCATGAACTAATCAAAACAAGTGAGAATGATCCCAAATAATGAGGGGTATCAAGAATGAATTTTCTATCCAGTAAACAACTGAAATTCGATTACAATTTGCATGTTGACGCCTGTGCCTGCACCAATGTGTAATTGTACATCTGTACGGTTGTGGTATGGAAGAATTAATGGTTCAACCAAATCAGAAGCAAGGAAATTTGGTAAACATGCTGTAAAACTGGAGCCCGGAGATAGGGAACGAGACTGAATAATGTTTGTCAGTGTCATTCATTTGGCTTGGCATTTTTCATTATACAGCTCAGATCTGTGGTTTGGCATGGCATTTTGCGTCGTCCAACTTACATGATTATTCGCAATTAACTTGTTATCTTAAAATAGATGTAAAAAGATAGGTCCAGACAACATGAGTGTAACATGACACAAATACACAAAATAGGTATTATGAAAGCGTTAAAAAGTGTTATATTAAGGGGTCTCCTAACCACTCCACTGGGGAGCTTTAAAGAGATATATATGTGAGTGAATCACATAATATGATGGTACATATAAACTACAGTGGTGGTGGTGATATGATGGTAGCAGACATTTAGACATAGACATAAGGAATGCACTCCTTGCCTGCCAGTTATAGTACAAGTCCTTATAGAATTTGGGTATAATTTGGAGAGGTGAAATGATGTTGTGCAGTTCATTGAGAGGAGCTTGGAGGTAGTTGATACGAGAACTGGGCTGCCCTTCTGAGCGTGCATTGCCCGTTGGACTTTGATTGCGCAAAAGTTCTCTCAGCACCGTCCTCCACGTGGAGAACAGACCCACACTCGCTCCCAGTTGACGAAGTCGTCGTGAGAGAGTTTTTTAGGCCGATGCTGCTCTTTGACGCTCTACCACCACCAACCAGTTCTGTCTCTCTCTCTATACACAAATGCATACTCACCAATTGTTCCTACCCTACCTTACCTTACACAACAACTAGGGGACTATCCATTACTAATGTCAACTTATCACAAATTTTCCATTCCTTTTCCATCCCAAAATAGATGGTGACCTGACCTGACCTTATCTATACTCGTATTGTATGACCCCTGTTTACCATAATATGTGATGGAAATAACTCCAATATTGTTCTAATATTGATATACGCAATGAAATCAGACTGTACTCGGCCTGTGTTACGATGTATGTTGCCTCCATTAACCCAAGTGGTAGTTATAAGTTAGCTCAGGGCTATTAAGGGCCGTAGTTAAAATGCATAAGAAGCAAAGTAAATATTGTTGTGGAATATCATTTTGACTACATGGAATTCAATTCAATCTTATCAAATTAAATTAATGTCGTTAATATATGCTGTTAAACAACATGCTTGTATATTCATACCATGTGGTAACACTACCTACATACAACCTACGAATACCCTATTTTAACAGAATAACAATATTTTGGGTTTGTTAACAAAGGGGAAATATGAAATGCAAGCATTACATAAAATAGCTGTATACGTCCCTGAATGATAAACAAGTGCCTATATCTGTGTTTATGTTGAGAAAAGCAGTTGATAGGAAGAGCTACCCCGACCTGACATACCCAAAGCAGACTTAGGCTACACGTGCCGACCGGGGCCCCGACATGAGCATATTCCAACCTCACACACAAAACTGAGCCTTTCTCAATATAAATGAAACATTAGTCTTATCATATTCACTTTCAGACATTATTTCCGCAAATACCCTCATTACTACTCAAATCTACATTTATACACATTTATACACTTACTCAGAACTCACTATTCATACTAAAACTGATCCCTTATTTTATTCCTAAGAAGGGGTAATATGAATCAACAAAGTGAATCACTCTTTAATGTCGAGGTTGAGGTGGATCAAATATATTCCCAAGTTTTCGATAATGCTTACAAAATTACAAGACATTTTCTCGCAATTGTCCATTGCCTTCTCTGCATTCTAAATTTCCATCAAGTACATGCATGTGCGATATATTATGCTATGCCATGGTTTGTTTAAGTAAGGGGCTAAATCAGACAAGTATGAAAACCATTAGTGCTTACCTTTGTAATTATAGCAAATATAGAATCCAATTTAGTCCAAGACTGAACCTTTTCTTTGTTTAATTGTGTTGGGATGTAGACTTTGAATCCGTTTGGAAACTTAAAGCTTAAAGATGAGCACCAATAGAAATTCCAAGTCTTATGTTTCCGACTACATTTAACTACAAGTCTTATTCCGCAGGAGGAAATAACTACAAAGTTTCCCACAGAGTTTGTGTAAAGATTATTCTTACAAATTACTGCCTTTACTAAACTAAGGCAATTCGGCGTTTAATAACCAAATTCAAAGAGCTCTACCCGAGCCGAGTTCCGTCTCTCAAGAGTGCTAAACTGAGTATGCATTGACAGAGGCAATGCCCAATGTATATATCCCACACCACTATTTTGTAGCTTATTGTACTCGACTGAACTTGGACTCCTCTCGATTTTCTCCTCTCTCTCTCTCACTGTATCTTTACAAACAACTTATAATACAGCCTAACTTTAACTTGCTTTGTTATTGCTTTCAGAGTCAGAGAAGGAGGAAGAGATGCTTTACTTTTAGATGTGGCTTTGATCTCAAGTAATTTAGTTTTAGCAGGATAAGGACCCGATTAATTAAGCTGAAACACTTGAGATTTGCATTTTTGTCTCCAGTGCAGTACAGGGCAGTGAGATGAGATG